>JAVJIF010019303.1:0-147879 GCA_038442645.1 Agave tequilana | reverse complement strand
CAAACTGTCATGTCCAGTTCGCCACCTCTGAACAGACGAGTTCATAACCCCGTTCTTCTTTCCCCCGTCAAGACCATGAGTTCTTGCTGTTAAGTTAATATGACTACATCTGAATCGCAAATTGCAACTGTTGGCCAAGGTTACAATCACCAGTTTCTTATTTTGATGATAACAAGCATATATGGTTATTCAGTACTAATAAATTTTAAGTGTTTAAGTGTGTTTCAGGGTTCAAGAAGATTCAATGAATTTTCTTCCTCTAAAGAAGGTTTTGAAGACTCAAGGGTATCAAGTATGGGATTGAAACTCAAAGCACTCGACATCGCTATTGGAGAAGCCCGCTTGTAGACACTTGGTCACTAAGAACCTTGTAAGAAATAGTATGTAAAAGTGTAGAATATAGATTTGATGCTCAGAAGTTTCACACACAAAAATACATATTTTTGAAAATACAAGTTTTTATCGTATTGGTATTTTGCATGTTAGGTACTTGATACATGTTTTCAATTTTTCCAAAATTTATATTCTATTTAGAACATACATTTCATTACCTATACATTGTTATATCTCTAAAAATCAATACAGAATATTTTAAAAATAGTTTGCATTTCAAAAACAGTCAAAAAAAATATGTTTTGGCCCAGGTCGTCGACCACCAAACGGTCGACCGTATCCGATTATAGGCCAAGACAGTCAACCGAGCAGTCAGCTGATCCTTTGGCAGGGGTTGTGCACATTGTGCACGTTAGTCAGTTGACCGCCGATCGACCACTAACCCTAGTGCTCGACCGATAGATCGACCGACTGGCTCAACCCATGTCTCTGTTGGGTGCCGTCGACTGACCACTCTGAGCAAAAATTTTTTTGACAGAGTCTGGTTGATCGTAGCCAATAGCTAATTCAGAAATGAACTTTCGATCGATTGGCTGGTCGACCGAAGTTCTGATAAAAGTAATAACGGCTAGTTTTCAGAATCTATCTTCTTATCTGATTTTTCCAACAGGCATTTTTGCTTTTTCTTGATCAAATCTCTTCCCAAATGACCTGGTGAGCTAAACTAATAGTATTTATGAGTTGCCTATATATATGGGTCATGGGAATAGGATTCATACAAGAATATACAAGAAAGTTTCAAGAAGTTTCCACAAGTTTTACAAGTTTTTGAGAAATACATTGAAAATCAAGTTTCTAGTTTTTAAGTGCTTTCATTTTCAAAGCTATTTCAATTGGTTTTTCAGCTCTTAAATTCTTTCAACTAAATTTTTACTCAAACAAACTCCTTGAGCTTCAATTTTTATTTACTCTATAGGAATTTGTAAAAAAGAGAGTGTTTGTGATATAGTGGTCACCAGAGCTTCGTAAACCTCATTGATTTTGTGCTACCTCTTGTGTAGAGGATTGAGTGTTAGAATTGTGTACTCCGGTCTTGTGTAGAACATTGTAATTCCTTATTGTAAGGTCCCCATGTGAAAGATTCTATTGTGGATAGTGAAATCCTTCAAGATGGTGAAAAATGGGGACGTAGAGTGGTGGTTAGAATCTCGAAATAAATTTTGTGTTAGCGATTGGTTGTCTCTTGATCTCTATCTCTTTACTTTGCTTACACTTGTGTTGTTGCTCTCTTACACATTCTATTTATTGCTTGCATTACATTATCATTCTCGTTTATCGGTCTTTACTCATCTCAACAAGAAGGCAATTGAGCACCTAAACTCATAATCTAGAGAAATCTTAGGGAGAAGTTCTAGAGCCCTTCACGGGAAATTTGGCTTCAATTCTTCCTTTGAGTGACCGTTTGCATCATTTATCATAAATTATTGTTATTCTGTATTTGATTACATTAAATCTATTCACCCCCTCTAGGTGTATTTTCACAAGCCTAGTATTTCTTAGTTGGTTATGTATATATTACCTCTGAATCGGCAGGTGCTCAAATCCAATTCACCTTTGCAGTCTCTAGTGGACTAGCTATCAAGTTAATATGACTAGCTCTGATAGCAGATTCAGAATTTAGCGTGTCTTAGTCTATCACGTTACTACACCTCTGAATAGACTGATCCCTAAAGTCGGGTTCACCTATTGTTTGTTGTTATATCCGGTCATTCACGTTTGAATAACAAACGCTTTTGAGTCTGGTAATTTCAAATCGGTTATGTCCAGTTTGTCACTTTTGAACCGACGAATACCCAAATCTTATCCTTCTTTTTGTCATTATATCCAGTTTGTCACCTCTGAACAACAAAGCTCTGAGTCTAGTAATTCCTAATCAGTTATGTCTAGTTCATCACCTCTGAATGACGGATATCCTAATTTCACTTCCAGTCCAGTAGGGACTCTCTTCACAGTTATGTCTAGTTTTATCACCTTTGAACAGCGAACTCTCTTCCTAGTGATTCCTAACCTGTCATGTCCAGTCCATCACCTCTGAACAAGAAATTTCTAGATTTACCAACTTTTATCCCCAGTGTATTCTTTCACTTTGGACTAATATTATCATATTTTTCTACCTTTGAATAATTTCAGACATACCCCTAATTCTTTCGGGAATTTTACTTGATGGACTTTCACCTTCTCAGTTCTTTTAAAGAATTTGCATGCTAAGCTTAGCCTCGCCTGAGGCTTTCTCTGCGTGGAACTTCAACTAAGTCTAATTGACTTTTCTAACTTAAGCTATGTCAAAATTTAGGTCGCAAGTTTAAAGTATTTCAAAATTTATACCATTCCATTTTGGATTTATGAAAACTTTGAAGGGGTTTTATTGACATTCTAAAAGACAAACTCCCAAATTGCTCTTCAACCAGTCTGAACGATATCTAACTTGTCGACACTTTCAAAAAATAAGTCGCAGACACGCTGCCAACCAGCTTCGGCCCATCCCTGAGGGACAAAGCAGTTGCTTTGACTCTACAGATCCAGTGAAGTAGACAGTAGGCCAAGTATGACATTTGAAAAGGCCTAGGCAGGCCTATGAGCCTAAATTTGCTCAATACTTAGTCTCGCATGAGCCCAATAGGCTATAGCTTCACCTGAAGCTTTTATAACTCCGCTGAGAGTTAACTTCTAGCTTCGCCTGAAACTTTTCATAGCTCCACCAAGAGCTAACTTCTAGCTATGCCTGAAGCTTTAGCTTTACATTGGGCTAGCTCCGCATGAAGCTTTAGCCCAACACTGGGCTAGCTCTGCATGAAGTTTAGCCTTTCACTGGGCTAGCTTCACATGAAACTTTAGCCGCGCACTGGGCTAGCTCCCCATGAAGCTTTTGGTCGTATTAATCATTTCAAATCCCTGAACAGGATTAGTGGTTAACTACCCACTACATTACTGGTATTAATGCCCACTTAAGTGGGTGGTTACACCCATTATCTTCCCATTAAAGGACATAATTAAGGGATATTAACTCCCTAAGTCAGCAGCTATTCACACTTGGCAGGCTAGTCTTGCCAGCAGCCGAGCTAGCCTCGCCAAAGGCTAATTTGGCCTCGCCAATTGGCAAGTTAGCCTCGCCAAAGGCTATATAACCTCGCCCAATGGGCATAACGGATGCTAGCTAATTTTTAAGGGTCCACTACCCCTCATTGAGCCTATAAATAGCTCACTAGTAGTTAGGCTCAGAGGCTTGAAGAGATTCAAGCCAAGGCTGCATTTTTTTGATTGGCTGACTATTGAAAGCAAAGATCGCTAGAGATCTTACTCAGATTTCAATTTTTTTAGAGATTTATTTCTCTCATCCTTCAAGGATCAACTTCAGGGTGCCAATACCCTAGATCTTTCATTCTTAAAGAATTTCAAAACCACGCGAGAAGAAAATTCCAAAGCAGTAGAGTTCGAACTCAACCGCTCAGACCGTCAGTGGAACAAAGTGGTCTCATGCTGACCAGACCCCGGCACACTTTCCCAGAATCTCAGAAGAGAGTTCCTGTAATTTTTTTTAATACTTATTATTTCTCTTCAAAATTTTGTAATGTTTTCCCTAATTTCAATCAATGGAAAACAACTCACCTTTATATAAGCACCTCCTGAAGCATAATGTCGCCAAAATAAGCGAAGCTCTCTCTCGAGCACAACTAATCATCCAGCTGGAGGAGGCAATGAAGGTCTCCTCCAACCTTCAAGGACTAGTAAGGATAGAATAAAGTCAAAGTTCACCTACAAAGCTCCTGAATATATCCCAGACCGGCATAGAGGACAGCCTCCGTACAAAAAGTAGGCGCTCTCTATAATTCTGTCAAGTCCAATCCAGGGCTACTGGTCAGCAGAGCGTTTCACTCCATTAAAGCTCCCGATCAATGAAGTTTTCAATACCTTCAAAGATCCACCATGAGTCAAACGCCCAAAGACAATCCAGCCCAATCTGTTACTGACTAGGTCGAAGGCGTACTGCTCATTCCATGACTGCAAGGGACACCAAATCATCCATTGCTTGGCCCTCCAAAGATATTTGAAAGAACTTATCCAGCAAGGCTTTCTCAAGAAGGACGTCCTTATGCCCGAGGCAATTTTGCAAAAGACGAACACCCCATCTTCCCAAGAGCAGAACGTGATCGCTCAATACCCGACGATCGACTGAACATCCAGACTCCCCTTTAAACGCTATACACCCTTCTGAGCCCTCTCCTTGTTTTGCATTTTAAATAAATATTGTTGCATGTTTTACACTTTGCAGATACAGCCATCAGGCGTTTGCCCCGATGATGGGATTTTTCTCCTCTCGGAGGCAACCATGACAACCCCCCGTGATGGGATGTACCCCATACTGAAGTTCACCTAGAGGGGGGTGAATAGGTGATAAGCTAATCTAATGATGAATTAATGCGGAATTAAAACTATTTATGCAAAGTAAAAACTATTAAGCTAAACACACTAAGTAAAAAAACAAGAGTGTAGCCGAATTTCCGGTGAAGGGATCTGAACTATCTCCTCAAGATTCCTCTAGATAAGAGTTGAGGTGCCGCTATGGCTCTCTTGGTTGAATACAAGTTGCAAACAATCCCAAGCATGTATCAATAGAGCACAAATATATCAAGCATATAAAAGATAAATAATAAAACATGCAAGATATAAACACAAGTGAGAGATAGAGAGAGCAATCGCAAACACGGGAGATTTGTTTCGAGATTCGAGCACCCTTGCTCTACGTCCCCGCCTTCAACACTATGAAGGATTTCCATTATAAACATCCCACCGGATCACTCGGTGTTGCAACACCTACAACGAGTTCACACTAGAACTCCTTGGACTCACTGGTCCCTCTCTTGTTCCTGTAACAACACACGCAAGCACACTAGCTTGTTGAGGCTGCACCTCTACACCGAGCTCTCGCAAGAACTCAAAACAACACGAACCCGCAAGTTCGCCTCCTCAGATACAAGATGAAACACTTGGTGATCCAATACTTTGATCGCCTAAAAACACTCTCACAACAACTCTCGTATAGGATTAATATAGAAATGGAAAGCTCAAGTATGTGTGAGAAAACTAGATAGAATAGTAGAGGAAAAACTCAAGAAATCTCTTTTGAAAATCACTCTTAAAAACTCTCCTTTTGATATGGAAGTTTTAGCTCAAAAACAAGTGGAGATAAACACTAAAAGATATAGGAAAAACTAGCTTTGAAACCCACTTCAAATCTTATTGAAAATAGTTCAAGGGAACCCCAATTTATAGGCCTCCAAAATCTAGCCGTTGGGGTCCAAATCAGCAGCTGACGCAGCTGTCGATAGACCGCTCGGTCGACCGCCAACGGTCGAAATTTTGACCGTTGGGAAAAGCAGTCGACCGAAAGCTGGGCCTTGACCTAACGGTCGACCGCCCGATCGACCGAGCCATTTACAGAGAGCAGAGCTCTCTGACGGTCGACCGTGCGGTCAACCGGCCCTTGGTTGTGCACGTTTGTGCACGTCGATCGACCCCCCAGTCAACCGACTTCTGGCTCGATCGACCGGCCCGGTGACCACCAGAAGACCTAGTCAGCCATGTATAGGGATTAAAACCCCGTCCTTTTACCTTCAATAAAATCCCATAAATTCTCATAAATTCTACAAAAATAAGTTCATTAAAATACTTTGATATACAAACATGTTTGATTAAAAATCAAAATATATTACAAACATTTTGAGCTATTTTTGTGATATAGAAATTTTGACTTTAAACAAAAACTGTATTTTTAAAAAACAATCTCCAAATTGAAAAATATTTTTTTCAAAAACTTCTCCAAATACAAAAATAAGATATTTTAAATACTTTTGAAGTTTAGTGTGTATGGATATGATCCACTACACATATGAGATGAAATATCTATATTTTTGATAATAAGCTCTAAAATAGTTTTGATAAAACACATGTATATTTTGAATCTTAAAAATCAAAACGGTATTTTCTAAAACACATATAAATTTTGTGTGTGTGTATACAACTTAAGAAATCCATCAGCTAGTCTATCCTTTATATCTTATCTAAAAATAAAATCTTGACACTTATAAAACCTGACACAAGTCTTCTTGAAAATCTACTCTTGAAAATCTTCTTCTCCTTCTTAATTTAGTCCAAACCTTGATCCAATGAGCTAGACTCTTCTTGAGTACTTGATGTGATCTTGATGCGTGAGCTCTTGAATCAACACGTGCTAGCTCCAAAACATGACTTCAAATCCTTTATTGAAGCTAAACACTTACTAAGATCTTAATCAAATATCTGAGACTAATTAAATATAAGATCATTAGTACTATAACTATATGAGTTAATCATCATCAAAACTACAGTGATAGGCCTCTGGGCCAACACATACAGGGGTGATCTTGGTGACCATCCACCTGTAACGACCCGATGATGGGATTTTTCTCCGCTTGGAGGCTGATTCATGGTCTTTCGCTGATGGGATATGTCTCCACTTGAAGGATCAAGTCTGTACACTCCTAGATAGGATAACCCCCCCGCATGAAAGTGTTAATACAGATGCCAACATATGTCCAACCACAAGTCTTGATGATGGGATTACCCCCACTCGAAGACAGCCAAAAAAACCCCGATGATGGGATGCGTCCCCACTCGGAGGCGATTCTGGTTTTCATCCTTCCATAACACGATGTCGGAACCCGCTCTATAGTGCCGCATCAGAATCCGCACCGAGATGGGATTCCCCCACTCGGTATCCATAGCACGGCGTCAAAATCCGCACCAAGATGGGATTTTTCCTACTCGATATCCATAGCGCGGTGTCAGAACCCGCTCCATAGCACGGCGTCGAATTCCACACCAAGATGAGATATCCCCCACTTGGTATCCATAGCGCCGCGTCGAAACCGCTCCATAGCGCAGCGTCAAAACCCACACCGATATGAGATTTCCCCCACTCGGTATCCATAGCACGGCGACAGAACCTGCACTGAGATGGGATTTCCCTCACTCGATATCCACAGCACGATATCAGAACCCGTTCTATAGTGCGGTGTCAGATCCCTTTCCATAGTGCGGTGTCAGAACTCGCCCCATAGTGTGGTATTGAAACCCGCACTTGCCTACGGGCCTTTTTCGATCGTCCAACGGGAGTTGAAACCCTCTGTTGTGGCATTTCCTCCACTCCGAGTCTCCCACTCTTCTGTAGGGAGTCCCCCTCTCAGAGCCCCCGTCTGTTCAGTTAATGGGATTTCCCTCCACTCGGAGCAGGTAAGCCTACGGGCTCCCCTCATCTGAACCTACGTTTGGATGAATGCATACACACATACATACACTTCCAAACAAAACAAACAACAGCAAATCAGGTAAGATCTAAACATCCATCTCTCTTTTCATTCCAAAACCACTTTCATTACAAAATTTTCCCAATTGTGTCTACAATTACATACCCGGTTACATCTGACAAGAATAATATGGGGTCTATTGCATGTTTATGTTTGCTTTTTTGAAAAAGAAATCAGATAAACATATTCATACTCAAACTCGCCAAAAATCACGATGATGAAGCAAACAAAGTCCATCAATCGGGGAACACTCCATGCAGATGAAATCCTATTACTCGCGCCACCATCCACAGCCCCCAAGGAAAGCCTAGGGAGGTAGGTTCTTGCACAAAAATAAGAGGCTCCTAAATGGAGGACCGCTTCTTTCTCCCCGAGGAGAGAACGCCTCCAAGGCAACCAGACTATCCCGTTCACGATGTACAAGAACGTGACGACATCGCATCATGATCCCCCCATTCCAAATAGGTATCCAGAGAGGGGTGCCTCATCATCCCAGGTCATCCACCCGTGCTTCCTTCAGGCCTCGCTATAAAAAAAAATTCTCCCAGTGCGAGGACCACGGGACCCAGCCTGGAGCGAAGAGTCCAAGAAGTGGACAACGATGATGGAATCAGGATCCAACACCATCGCCACCTGAGTAAAACATCACTATTATGGATTTTGTGTTTTTAGTTCTGAGACATTATTACTTTATCATTCCATGTGGCATTTTGGGATTAGAATTATTGGTGATATAACTTAGACTATAATCAATTTTAGATCTTAGATTTAACTGGTTCATGATGGTAGTCATATGAATGGATATCTGGGTGACATTATTAGTAGATTTGATTATTATTTGTTGGTGATAAAATAGGTGAGAGTTTAGTTGAATATTGATAATTGATTAGTTTAGAGATTCTTTATTAAAAGAACGGGATCTTGGACTTGGAATTATCTGCAGACTTGGTTGAGTGGAGTTGACTTTGGTTGATGAATATGTATAAATTGAATTCACCTGAACTAGTGGATTTACATATATGCAGTAGATTTGTTATATTGTTTGGATCTGTGATTGAGATTGATGGAAGTGGGAGTGGATTGAAGACATTGTATTGGATTGAATAGTGATGATTGGTTAAAGATGGCTGAGTGTTTATTTATTATATTGAGATTGGGACAGACCGACAGATATTGAGAATCATAGTTGATTGATAAGATGAGAGAGCTGATTAATTATTTATTGAACTGTAGTTTACTGTATCAGATATCTTTACATGGATTTATTCTTGATGTTCACATGACTATTGAGACTATAAGTCGATGGATCAGTTATTGTTATATACAGTATGAATAGATTAGATCTTGATCAGTTCTATATGAGATTGTACATTGACTAGACGAGGACTGTTATTAGTATTAATTAATGTTACTGAAATTACTGGAAAAATTATTGTCAGACTGTAACACATGTACTGTTCCATTTTTTTACCATTTACATGGTAATATCATCCATATCGTTATTGTTACCATCATTAACATTGTTATTGTCATTGTATCATCCCAGTAATTGAAATAACATGAATATTGTTGACAACTTATACTGGAATTGGGAAAATTGATGGAAGAGACAGTGTTGTTCGCCCAAAAGCCCATCACTTTAGTTTTGAAGATAATTAACTCATGTAGTTATAGTACTAATGATCTTGTGCTCATTAAGTTTCAGATATTTGATCAAGATCTTAGTCGGTGTTTAGCCTCAACAAAAGATTCGAAGTCAAATTTTAAAGCTAGCACGCATTGATACAAGAGCTCGCACATCAAGATCGCATCAAATACTCAAGAGAAGTCTAACTCATGGATCAAAGTTTGGACCAAGTCAAGATGGAGAAGAAGTTTTTTTTTCAAGACTTGAGTCTAGTATTTGTAAGTGTTAAGATTTTGTATTTTTATATAAGACATAAAGAATAGATTAGTTGGGATTGCTCAAGCTCATATATACACACAAAACATTTCAAGATAAATAGTTTTAATTTTTGAAAATACAGTTTCGTTTTGAGCTTCAAAAAATATATTAATTGGTTTCATGAATAGAGTTCATCAAAACAAGTTTAAATGTTTTATATATATTTTGAATTTCAACATACACATTGTTGGTTCAAATGTTTAGAAAAACTTATTTGATGTTTCTAAATCATATGTTTAAGTTTTGTTTAAGTCAAAACTTATTTTAGAGCTTAACGTCAAAAATATAAATATTTCATCCTATGTGTATTGGATCATATCCATACACATGCTTCAAAAGTATTTAAAATATCTTGTTTTTTGAATTTAAAAGAGTTTTGAAAAAAAAATCGTTTTTCAAATTGAAGTTTAATTTTGAAAAATACAGTTTTTGTTTAAAGCTTAATTTCTATATCATAAAAATAGTTCAAATTGTTTGTAATATGTGTTGATTTTTATCACATATATTTGTACCTCAAAATATTGATAAGAACTCATTTTTGTAAATTTTATGGTATTTTTTGGGTTTTATAAGACCAAGTTTAAAACCCTTTAAAACCCAGACTTGGGCTCTGACGGTCGACTGACCGATCGACCGAACCAGAAGTCGGTCGACCGAGTGGTTGACTGATGTGCACAAGAAATGTGCACAAGCCTGGCTTGAGGGCCGATCGACCGGGCGGTTGACCGATCCAGAGAGTTTACACTCTGGATTTGGCTCCGGTCGACTGATCGGTCGACCGGCCAGAGAGCAGTGCTCTCTGGTTCTTACCTCAGTCCACCGACCAGTCAACCGACAGGTCAAGACCTGGGCGCGGTCGACCGAGCGGTCGACCTGCAACCCCAACGTTTATAAATATAATTGTTAGCCGGTCGACCGACAGGTCTGTATGGCCAGAAAACTGAGCCCAACGGCTAGTTTTTTGAACCCTAAAAAAGTGGGTTCTCTTGCCATTTTTCTACGAGATTTTAGAGAAATTTTAGAGCCAATTTTTCCCATCTCTCTTAGAGTTTTTCTCCATATGTTTTTGGGCTAAAACTTCCATACCAAAAGGAGAGTTTTTAAAGAGTGTTTTCAAAAGAGATTTCTTAAGGTTTCAACCACTCAATCTATCTTGTTTTTCTCACACAAACTTGAGCTTTCCATTGCTATATTTATCCTCTAGGGTCATTTGTTGTGAGGGTGTTTTTGATGATCAAAATGTAGAGATCATCAAGTTTTTATTATTGTATTTGAGGAGACGAACTTGCGAGTTCGCGTTGTGACGAGTTCTTATGGGAGCTCGGTGTAGAGGTGCGGCCTCGGCAAGCTAGTGTGCTTGCGTGTATTTTTCTTGCAGGAACAAGTGAGGGACTTGCGAGTACAATAGTTCTAAGGTGAAATCGTTGTAGGTGCTGTGGCACCGGGTGATCTTGCGGATCGTTATAGTGAAAATCCTTTATAATGTTGAAGGCGGGGACGTAGAGCAAGTGTGCTCGAACCTCAAAATAATTCTCCCGTGTTTACAATTGCTCATCTCTCTCTCTCTTTCTCACTTGTCTTTATATCTTGTATGTGCTTATTATCTATATCTTTTATTTGCTTGATATTCCTTGTGCTTAATTGATATATGCTTGAGATTATTTGCTCGCACTTGTATTCAACCAAGAGAATCATAGTGCCACCTCAACTCTTAATCTAAAGGAATCTTGAGGAGATAATCCAGAGCCCTTCACTAAAAATTCGGCTATGCTCTTGCGTTATACGTTGTGTGTAGTGTAATAGTTTTTAGTTTGCATAAATAGTGTTTAATTCCGCATTAGTTTCCATTAGATTTGCTTGTCACCTATACACCCCCTCCCTCTAGGTCATAAGTTTAGTATTTTTAAGTGAAATATTTTCTGAATGTAGAAATATTGATTCTATTCGAGATATTATTGCTCCCATGGAGAAAATTTTAATAAATATTTTAAATTTTTTCATTTTATCTTTTATTTTACTGCTATTACAGATCCTAAGATTAAATTTAATGGACATAAATTTTTACTTGAAAATTTTTATGAAAGGATGAACTATGAGGATAGTTCTGCCCTAATGTAAACTGATATTGATTCTTCTATAAATAAGTAATATGATTTTTATGAAACTACTTACGGAAATAAACAATCCTCTTCATCTCAAATTTCTTCAGCCTCTAACAATAGAAGTTCATTATTTTCTGGTCTTTTATCAGTTTTCAAAAATCTAGAACTTCTGACTCCTTAAATGAATTTCATCATCATATCTAACTTGCTATGACTCTGAGATCAATCAAGACTCAGGATTTGAAAATTTTGAAATTTTGGCATAATGGAAATCACTATTTGGGGTAAATTCTTTATTTGATCATAAAGAAAGTTACAACGGATCAATTATCCAATTACAAGAGAGGAAGGATAGTCAAGCTCAAATCTCCCCTTTGCTTAATGTCGGGTTCTTGATGCAACGATGGAAAGTGAATCTTGTTTTTCGTTGACTGGGTGAACGTCACGACCTCTTGTGAATTTTCTCTTTGGATTGTGGGCGAAGTAACACAGCTTCTGTCTGACAAAATCTCAAAAAGACTTAGGCAATAACCAACTTGAACTCAGCAAGTTGTTAGAAGAGTTTCCTCTTTTGGTATTTCTCAGCTGGAGATTCTGGTCTTTCTGAAGTTTACAACCAAAGTTCTTCTGACCAAAACTTCCCGACCCCTCTTCAATAGCAAACTGATCTATTTATAGGGATTTTAGGGGTGAAACTGTCCCCTAAAATTACTCTATAATAGGGTTAACTCCCTCATTACGTGGGCAGTAATTAACCCAGTAATAATGGTAGTTATAACAGAGACGCAGAGTTCCTCTGTAGTTGAAATGCGGGCTCCGAGCCTCACGTTTAGCCGTTGAGGTAACGCTTAAGCTTCGCATTTGGTTGAAATGTGAGCTTCAAGTTCTGCGTTGAACTTCACGTGAGATGCGGGCTTCGGACTCTGCGCCTGGGTATTACATGGATACCTAAGATGCAAGTTCCAAGCTCTGCGTCTTGATCATCACGATGAAGCAGAGACGCGGGTTTCGATTCTCGCGTCTTGGGGCTGCGGTGATGCTGAGGCGCGGCTTTCAAGCCCTGCGTCTTGGTCATCGTAGTGATGTTGAGATGCGGGCTTCAACCCTCGCATCTTGGTGTTGTGCTAGTGGCTTGTGTCTGGAGTCTGGACTCTGCTTTATGATGACTTGTCCTCAGTGATTTTTTGAACGATCTACAGAACCCCTCCAAAGTTTTCGATATTCTGCGGTTGACTGGGACGGATTTCGAAATACTTTGGACTTTAGTTGAATTAACGTTTCTCATGATTGGACTGATAATAATTTGAGATGCCTGAGCTTAATCCTATCTGGAATGTGATTTTCGTGAGTGTACTGTAAAACCCTTTAAAGCCATCAAAGATGATTGTCATGAGTGTCTAGATACGCAGTCCAGACCTTCTCGGTGCTCTGAGCTGGTTGTTGGTGTACTGTTAACCGGGGGTAAACAGTCGTCTACTTGTACCAGTGTACTGTTGAATTGATTGCAGAAGTAAAGACTGAATACGAGTCTTGTAGATGCAGAGGTCGTGTCGCTTTAGAGATGCACTCCTCATTCGAAGTAGGGACGCGCCTATTACTTTTGCTAAATAGGCGCGGCCTTTGAAGAGACGCGACCTTTGCAATGAAGATGCAGCTCTCACTCTGCTGAATAGATGCAATTCTTACTTCATTAAAGAGGTGCAACCTTTAGAGGGACGCGGTTTTGAATCGCTAAGGGAGGCGCGGCTGTGATTCTTTATGAAAGGACGCGGCCTTTAAGTCTGTGCAAGAACGCAGACTTCAGGACGAGGCCTTTATTTCTTGTGAATAGACGCGAACTTCAGGACGCAACTTCGAAGCGTCACATGCAATCCGATTTAAAGATCTTGTTGGATCTTTAAATGCCAAATCGGCATTGACGGTTGGGGACTTGTGTAATTGGTATTTCCCGGAGCGACGATTCACGTGTCAGCTCCGCATTTGATTTGATGTCCGTACAGGCATTAAGGCTGATGGCTTTAATTTTTATGCCATTAATTACAAGCCTTATGACTTGCCTATAAATAGGCCTCAGCCCCTTAATTGTCCATTATCTAGACTGTTTTTCTGTGCGAGCATGCGCTTTGAAGAACTTCGTCTTAATTTGTCTATCTTCCTTCAAGGTCATGTGTTCTAATGAACAGCAAGAACTCAAAACTTCCCTACTTTCCTTCAATATTCTCCAAAGATTATCACCGTCAAGTGATTTCAAGGTAAAAAAGCATTGCTTTAACTGCTTTCACGGTCGCGCCTTGATGAATAAAGTCTAACTTCTAGAGAATTCTTCTCCGGGTAGAAACTATTTGTCGTCATGAATTACTCAGCTTCTCTGAAATTTTGTCTTTCTCATCCATGAAGAGATTCTATCTCTTGATTCCCCCTTGAAATCTGATTAACGCACTCCTGTTCTGTAGACGCACCTTCCAAATTTCTTTGATAAAATACGAGCTTAGTAACTTCAAAATGTAAGTCTCAAGTTCTTCAGACGCGAGTGTGATAAACTCTGCGTTTGGATCTTGAAATACGAGCTTGTATATGAAGCTCGCGTTTAGGGTTCTTGACTTAGAGAATTTTGAGTCTGCTCTTTTGAGGCCTTTGGACGCGGATATGGCTAACCCTGCGTCTCAGATGCAGGTGCGGTGAACTCTGTGTCTTACAGTTACCTCAGGCAGTTTTTAAGACCCGCGTCTGCATTCTTAATTCATGCCTCGCGTCTCACATGTTGGACACAAGTCCAAAATCAGACTACGTTTGGATCTATATTCTCTGCATCGGTTAACTCCGCGCCTGGAGTTCACGGCTTTAATCTTGTGTATGCACCTCAGATTTTTTTTGTTTCTGTTTTTGCAGAATTTTAACCTTTTGGTTTTTACTCCTTGCAGGTTCTAACAGCTGAAAAGTCACCTAGAGGGGGGTGAATAGGTGACAATGCTAATCACGGGGCAAATTAAAAATTTAAAGCTACAACAATCAAGTTTCACAAGATGAATGCAAGCAAGTAAATATGACAATGATTAAGATGAGCAAGAATAAGAGCAAGTATAGTAAAAGAGTGCAAGAAAGTAAACCAATCGCAAACACAAGGATATGTTATCGAGGTTCGAGCACCCAGCTCTACTCCCCGCCTTCCCCAGAAGGATTCTAGCTACTTTCACTATCACAAAGAACAATTACAACCGGAGTACCCAACTCCTCAATTACAATCACAAGAATATCTGAGTAGTCACAAGACCACAAACTCTCTCTTTTAAAAATCTCTTCCCTTACAAAGGTCCTTAGAGAATAATGAGTAGAATTGAAGCTCTTTTGTGTGTAAGGAAAAGAAATTGAAATCAGAGAAAAATTTTTGAAAACCCTTCAGAAAATTGAGAGAATTTAGCACAAAAACCAAGAACTTTGAAAGCCTTAAACTTTTGAATTTTTAGCAATAATTGTTGTAACCAATTTCTCCCCAAACACCCCTATTTATAGGAGAGGGCTAGGGTTTAGGGATAAAACATAATTACTGATGTTTAGGAGGTAATTAGATCAAAATATATCTTTAAACGAATTTTTAAACACAAAAGACAAAAATAAACAGCTCTTAAAAATCTGCCCGTTACTGTTCAAACGGTCAGATCGGTCGACTGGGCCGGTCGACCGGTAGTTCAAAAATTTGACCGTTATAGGCTAGCGGTCGACCGACCCGGTCGACTGAGAAAACCTGTGAGCAAAAACAATATCTCGGTCGACCGCCCCGGTCGACCGGCAGACGTGCACACTGATACGTGCCTCTGCCAGGACTGCAGTCGACTGGTCCGGTCGACCGGACCAGACTGACACAGACTCGGTTGACTGTCCCGGTCGACCAGATCAGGTCAAAAAACGATTTTAAGAAAGAAAACAAAGAGGATTTTGATTTTAACAAAAATACTTTTGAACAGGGAATAGTATAAAACATAAATATATATCTGTAGGCAAAAACTTGTATGCAAAATATTTTTGTATAATTTATAAGAAATTATTTTGGAATGAGCATGTGCGCAAAAACGTGTGTGATAGAGCTTCAAACCTATCCACTATTCTTTAACATACTATAAACTGAAAAACAAATTACATGAAGACTTCTTGAGCTATCTTCAAGTCTTTGAGCCATCCAATGCCTTGCTAGTGCCTTCTCTTCTATGATCCTTCCTTGATGTGCAATTTGCCTTCCTTGCTTGGTGGAACTTAGAAGTTCTTGCAATAGCTAAGCAAATGGTCTCTAAACATGGTACAAAACCTGAAACTCATCTTAACAAACTTGTTAGTACCAAATAGCTCTAATTTGGTTTGTCATCATCAAAACACAAAACAATTGGAGAGTGTAACCTCTTGGGCCAACAATCTCCCCCTTTTTGATGATGACAAAACAAATAGGCTATTGACAAAAATATAGGGAGGAGAAAACTCCCCCTCAAATTATGCTATACATAAAACACAAGAATATGCTCTAGATACCAATAATTGAAATGATGCACCAATTATTGAAACTAATATAAAACACAAAAATTACACAAAAATTGCTCTTGATACCAAAAATACCAAAACAACTAAAACACAAGAATTCTCAAAATACATGAATTCAAAACTCATACATACATAAACATAAAACTCATAAAACAAATCTTTAAAATTAAAGCATATAAATTCATATGGAACCAAGACCAAATGAACTTATTTTTGTCTTGTAAACTTATTCTCCCCCTTTTTGTCATACATCAAAAGGGTTATGAAAAACATGTCTATTCAATAATACAAACATTAAGTTCTCCACAAATAAACGAAAATCTAGCAAAATCAAGAGGTTTAGTGAAAATATCGGCTAGTTGTAAATCCGTGGAAACATAATCAATATCTATATCACCTTTCTCAAAATGATCTCTAAGAAAGTGATATCTAATCTCAATGTGCTTGGTCTTACTATGTTGATTTGCATTTTTGGTCATGTGTATAGTACTAGTATTATCACAAAATATTTTTATATGATCAAAGTGCAAATCAAAATCAAGGAGAGTATGTTTCATCCAAAGGACTTGTGCACAACAAGCCCTCGTGGCAACATACTCCGCCTCGGCGGTTGAGAGAGCTACGGAATTTTGTTTCCTAGAGGACCATGAAACAAGACAATTACCAAGAAATTGACATGTCCCACTAGTACTCTTTCTATCTACTCTACAACCCGCATAGTCGGCATCCGAATAGCTAGTCATTGAAAAATCTCTAATTTTCGAATACCAAAGACCCATTCCAATAGTGCCCTTAATATAACGAATAATGCGTTTTACCATAATAAGATGAGACTCTTTAGGACACGATTGAAATCTAGCACAAAGACACACACTAAACATGATATCCGGCCTACTTGCCGTCAAATATAAAAGACTTCCTATCATGCTTCTATATAATTTAATATCAACATTTTTACCTTGTTCGTCCTTATCAAGCTTGGTTGTAGTTGCCATTGGAGTGTTGCAAGCCTTTGATCCTTCAAGCCCAAACTTCTTTACTAGCTCCTTTGCGTACTTGGCTTGGTTAATGAAGGTTCCGTCTTGCAATTGCTTGATTTGGAGTCCAAGGAAGAAATTGAGCTCACCCATTGAAGACATTTCAAATTCAAGTTGCATGACTTTCTCAAAATCCTTGCATAAAAGCTCATTAGTAGATCCAAAAATTATATCATCAACATAAATTTGCACAATTAAAATATCATTATCAACATGCTTAGTAAAAAGAGTTGTGTCCACTTTGCCTTTAATAAAATCATTTGAAATGAGAAAACTAGAAAGCCTTTCATACCAAGCTCTTGGAGCTTGTTTCAATCCATACAAAGCTTTATCAAGTTTAAAAACAAAATCGGGATGAACATGATCAACAAAACCGGGAGGTTGAGAAACATAAACTTCTTCATTAATGAAACCATTCAAAAATGCACTTTTCACATCCATTTGAAAAAGTTTAAAATTTTTAAAACATGCAAAAGCTAGTGTCATCCGTATGGCTTCAAGCCGTGCTACGGGTGCAAAGGTCTCCTCAAAGTCAATTCCCTCAACTTGAGTGTAACCTTGGGCCACTAACCTAGCTTTATTCCTAATGACATTTCTGGACTCATCCATCTTGTTTCTAAAGATCCACTTAGTACCAATTATTGGTCTATCGTGGGGCTTAGGAACAAGGTGCCAAACTTGGTTGCGCTCAAATTGATTGAGTTCCTCTTGCATGGCAAGCAACCAATATGGGTCCGTCTCGGCTTCGAGAATGCCTTTGGGTTCAAAATGAGAAATGAAAGCAAAGTTACCACATAGGTCATGGAGTTTGGAGCGCGTAGTGACTCCTTTAGATGCATCACCCAAGATGAGCTCCTTAGGATGATTTGTAGCGTATCTCCAAGCTTTAGGAAGCGGTTGAGTGCTTTCCTCCTTATCCTCTTGAACTTCACCAATAGGATCTAGCTTTTCTTCTTGAGCGGGTGAGTCCTTCAAGGATAGTCTCTCCATGTCTTCACCTAATGGTTCAAACTCTACAACATTCTCAACAAACACATTAGATTCTTCAAACTTAACATGCATGGATTCTTCAATGGTTTGAGAAGATCTAATGAAAACTCTATATGCTTTGCTAGTAGAGGAATATCCAACAAAGATAGCCTCATAAGCCTTAGCATCAAATTTACCCAAATTATCCTTAGTATTCAAAACAAAACACTTGCATCCAAAAACTTTAAAATATGCAACATTTGGTTTTCTAGAATGATACATTTCAAATGATGTTTTTGAAGAATTTTTGCACAAATAAATACGATTTGATATATAGCATGCGGTGTTTACGGCCTCGGCCCATAAATATTGAGGGAGGTCATATTCACTTATCATTGTCCTAGCCATCTCTTGAAGTGTTCTATTTTTCCTTTCTACAACTCCATTTTGTTGTGGAGTTCTAGGACAAGACATTTCATGCTTAATTCCCTTTTCATCACAATAAGTCATGAAGAGTTGGTTAACAAACTCACCACCTCTATCACTCCTTATTCTCAAAATCGGAAAACCTTTTTCTTTTTCAACTCTTTTTCGAAAAATCTTAAAGTGAGAAAAAGTTTGATCTTTATTTTGCAAAAAGAAAACCCAAGTAAAACGGGAGAAATCATCAACCAAAACAAATGCAAATCTACTTCCATTTAAACTTTAGTTTTAGTTGGTCCAAAAAGATCCATATGAATTAATTCTAAAGGCCTAGTTGACATGATATCCTTGATTGGTTTAAAGGAAGACTTGGTTTGTTTCCCAAGTTGGCACGCACTACAAATGCGGTCTTTCTCAAAATTCAAGCAAGGTATACCCTTCACCAATTCCTTTGAATTAATCCTAGAAATATGGTCAAAAGATGCATGTCCTAGTCTTCTATGCCAAAACCAAGAATTTTCATCAAAAGCATTTAAGCATTTAGTAGAACAATCTAAATTAAGCATGTCAATAATATAAACATTATTATCACGAAAACCGGTGAGAATACAAACATCGGATTTAACATCAAAAATCTTGCAAGAAGTATCATCAAAAATAACTTTAAGTCCACGATCACAAAGTTGGCTAATGCTAAGCAAATTATGTTTTAAACCATCTACTAAAACAACATTCTCAATAATAGGAGATGCACCAATTTGAATGTTACCTATACCGATGATAGTTCCTTTGGAGTCATCCCCGAAGGTGACGGTGCCACCTTCCATGTACCTTGATAGGGTTGTGAAGTTGTTGATGTCCCATGTCATGTGTCTTGAACAACCACTATCAAGGTACCACCGCTCCCTACGTCTTGGAGCTTTGGTGTGTACCTACATCAAACAATTTAAGACTTGATTTTGGTACCCACATTTTCTTGGGTCCTCTAGGGTTAGTGTCATGAACCCAAACAAGATTATTTGTTCTATTTAGTTGATCATAGCAAAACTTAGCTAAATGTCCATTTTTACCACAATATGTGCATCTATATACTCTACCATATTTAAAAGCATAATGTGTGTGTGATTTGTGAGCATGGGCATTGTGAGCATGAACATGAGACGTGTTAGGTGTAGTGTGAGCATGAGGAATCTTAGCATGAGATGTGTGCTTTTTAGAAAATTTTTCTTCAAGTTTCTTAGTATTAAGGCACAATCTTTTAAAACCTTTTCAAAATCATTCATTTTGGATTTAAAAGAAGAAATTTCTTTTTCATCAAAAATAGGGGATTTTGCCTTACAAGAACTCTTATAGGCACAAAATTCTTTTTGCATGGAAATGAAATTAGAAGAAATATCATCTTTTTCTTTAGAAACAATGGCAAGTTGATTCTTAAGAAAAGCAACTTCTTTTTGTAATTTTATGCATTCAAGTTTCTTGTTATCATATGTTTCAGAAAGTTCTACAAAAGCATGCACTAGAACTTCCTTACTTACATCATCATCTTCATCATCAAGGGATTGAGGGGTTACCTGGGTGTGTTTGCCATGAAACACATATTAGCTTGATCCACCTCCTCTTCGGACTCGCTTTCCGAATCCCACGTAGCTTTGTAAGCTTTCTTTTCCTCCGGCTTCTTTGGCTTGAAGGAGGAAGTCATTTTCTTCTTGAACTCTGGACAATCCGCCATGATATGTCCGGGTTTGCGGCAATTGTAGCATATGATCTTCCGCTCCTCTTTGCCTTCGAATTTTCTCCGGAAGTTGAACTTGTTCTTTCGGTACAACCTCTTGACATTCCGCACAAGTAAAGTTAGCTCCTCATCTTCTTCTTCGTCATCTTCATCGTCATCATTGGTGGATGAAGTCTTGAAGGCTATGGATTTCTTCTTTGAAGTAGTGGCCTCTTCTCTTGCCTTCTTCTCCATCTCATGGGTCTTTAGGTTCCCAATGAGACTAATGAGGTCCATCTCGTCCTTGTCGTTCAACTCCTTCAAGGTGGTGGCCTTGATCTCCCATGATGAAGGAAGAGCCCGAATTACTTTCCGCACCTTTTGATCGTTGGAGATGTCATCACCTAAGGAAGAAAGACCATTAGTGATTTTAGTAAACCTTGTAGCCATACTATCAATAGACTCATCATCAAGCATTTTAAATGACTCATATTGGGACCTCAAGAGATCTATCTTAGCTCTCTTGACTTGTGAAGTCCCCTCGTGTGTGACCAATAAGTGTTGCCAAATCTCATAGGCGGATTGGCAATGAATTACCCGTGTAAGGTCATCCTCATTCAAGGCAGTTAATAGGGAGTTTTGGGCCTTGGAGTTAGCCTCATATAATTTAAAGTCAAGGTCGGTCCAAGTGCTCTCATCACCATCGGGTGCTTCATAGGGTTTGGTCAAGGACTTGGCTACTAAGCTACCCAAAGATTGCAAAAATATAGTCATTCTAACCTTCCAAATTGGGAAATTGAGGCCATCAAATTTAGGTGGGGATTTAATGTTGTCGGCCATGTTTACTAGTGATGAATGAATGAAATGAAAATGTTGATTAGCAATATTTAAGGATCTCTCTATGGATGTAAAGCCAAACCTAGAGTCCAAGCTCTGATACCAATTGAAAAGTCACCTAGAGGGGGGTGAATAGGTGACAATGCTAATCATGGGGCAAATTAAAAATTTAAAGCTACAACAATCAAGTTTCACAAGATGAATGCAAGCAAGTAAATATGACAATGATTAAGATGAGCAAGAATAAGAGCAAGTATAGTAAAAGAGTGCAAGAAAGTAAACCAATCGCAAACACAAGGATATGTTATCGAGGTTCGAGCACCCAGCTCTACTCCCCGCCTTCCCCAGAAGGATTCTAGCTACTTCCACTATCACAAAGAACAATTACAACCAGAGTACCCAACTCCTCAATTACAATCACAAGAATATCTGAGTAGTCACAAGACCACAAACTCTCTCTTTTAAAAATCTCTTCCCTTACAAAGGTCCTTAGAGAATAATGAGTAGAATTGAAGCTCTTTTGTGTGTAAGGAAAAGAAATTGAAATCAGAGAAAAACTTTTGAAAACCCTTCAGAAAATTGAGAGAATTTAGCACAAAAACCAAGAACTTTGAAAGCCTTAAACTTTTGAATTTTTAGCAATAATTGTTGTAACCAATTTCTCCCCAAACACCCCTATTTATAGGAGAGGGCTAGGGTTTAGGGATAAAACATAATTACTGATGTTCAGGAGGTAATTAGATCAAAATATATCTTTAAACGAATTTTTAAACACAAAAGACAAAAATAAACAGCTCTTAAAAATCTGCCCGTTACTATTCAAACGGTCAGATCGGTCGACTGGGCCGGTCGACCGGTAGTTCAAAAATTTGACCGTTATAGGCTAGCGGTCGACCGACCCGGTCGACTGAGAAAACCTGTGAGCAAAAACAATATCTCGGTCGACCGCCCCGGTCGACCGGCAGACGTGCACACTGATACGTGCCTCTGCCAGGACTGCAGTCGACTGGTCCGGTCGACCGGACCAGACTGACACAGACTCGGTCGACTGTCCCGGTCGACCGGATCAGGTCAAAAAACGATTTTAAGAAAGAAAACAAAGAGGATTTTGATTTTAACAAAATACTTTTGAACAGGGAATAGTATAAAACATAAATATATATCTGTAGGCAAAAACTTGTATGCAAAATATTTTTGTATAATTTATAAGAAATTATTTTGGAATGAGCATGTGCGCAAAAACGTGTGTGATAGAGCTTCAAACCTATCCACTATTCTTTAACATACTATAAACTGAAAAACAAATTACATGAAGACTTCTTGAGCTATCTTCAAGTCTTTGAGCCATCCAATGCCTTGCTAGTGCCTTCTCTTCTATGATCCTTCCTTGATGTGCAATTTGCCTTCCTTGCTTGGTGGAACTTAGAAGTTCTTGCAATAGCTAAGCAAATGGTCTCTAAACATGGTACAAAACCTGAAACTCATCTTAACAAACTTGTTAGTACCAAATAGCTCTAATTTGGTTTGTCATCATCAAAACACAAAACAATTGGAGAGTGTAACCTCTTGGGCCAACAACAGCCTCAG
Source organism: Agave tequilana (assembly GCA_038442645.1). NCBI lineage: Eukaryota > Viridiplantae > Streptophyta > Magnoliopsida > Asparagales > Asparagaceae > Agave > Agave tequilana. Next base: position 125,005 of record JAVJIF010019303.1, on the reverse strand, counting down.
TCAGTTTTCTGCGTCTTCGCTGGGCTCATGGGAGAATATTTCGACCAGCCAGCTTGTTCGGTCGGCGAGCGCCCGAGAAATCAAAGCTCCTATTCATCGGCAAGCTTGGTTCATGGGAGACTATTTGGACCAGCTGGCCCATTCGAGTACCCGGGGAGTGAGGGCTCCTGTCGATGGGCGCGCTTGGTTCATGGGAGAATATTTGGACCAGCCAGCCCATTTGAGCACTCGTGAAATCAGGGCTCTTGTCCATGGGCGAGGAGGATCCGTGCCGTTACTGATACCCGTCAAGGCCTTATTGGGCATGACGCACCAGCAATGCCCCAGGTTCGTTATGGTCACAGTGGGTATGGTGGTGGTTAAGTGGTACGTATGGCGGCCTTGAAGGTCACGGGAAAGAGGACGTCACCAGTAAAGTCTCGTATCCTCCCTTTGTCAATTTTGATTAAGGAAGATCCAGCTTTCTGGTGGCAAAATCTGCCATTAAGCGAAAGATTACGACCCACACCAGTTGGTCGGGTGGAATCAGAATATTTCTCTACATTTCGACCTCGAGAAACACCATTATTCTCAATCGGTTGTAAGCTTCTTCAATGTTTACATTATGCATCAGGATGTAACCAGCACTCGATCGGCTCGACATTGATCAACTGTGATATGATCCAATGGAGGAAGAAAAGGATCTTTCTTCGGCACTCTTCCAAACATCTTATATTTGGAGCGGTGTAGATGTCTTGAGGAGTAAGTGCAGCCTTTCACCGAACGAGAAGGACTTTTTTGTGTTCCTTTATTGTAACACTCAATCTTATTGTATAAGAGAGCGTCTTGTATCACTTTCATCTGTTTGAATATCAATAAAAGTGATATTTTTTTTTGTCTTCTTATATGTCTTGACTTCCTCTTTGTAATGAAAATCAGACAAATAGAAGTGATTTCTTTCGATTTGCTAGAAATGTGATATTTACTTAGCAAGCCGAAAAGAAAATTTAAAATTACTGTCAGAGGTGTGATATTAACTTGGCAGGAAAGTGAGCTAGAGGTGTGATGTTAACTTAGCTCCACGGGAATTTCAGCTTCATTTGGGAAAACAGAGAACATCGCTGTCATAAGTGTAGTGTTAAACCTGACAGTAAAGATAATACTAGAGGTGTAATTTTAAACTTGGCATTAGTCATCTCAACTTCAATAGGAAAGTTCTAGAGAAAGTCATTATCATAGGTGTATTGTTGAACTTAACAATAAACTGGACGCTTGAGGTGTGATTTTAAACTTAGCATCGCTCAACTCAGCTTCGATATGGAAGCCTGAGGAAAAGTAACTGTCAGCGGTTTAATATTGAACTGGGCAGCAACTTGATCACTGTTAGAGGTGTAGTGTTAAACTTAACAGTAATTTATCAGAGGTTTAATATTATTTTGACTGAAATTGTTTTGCGATATAAGCAATTTTGAGGACTTGTCATTCTATTGATGAGAATTGACAAGTGAAATTTAAAATGTTAGAGGTTTAATTTTGAGCTTGACAAGAATTGGTTTGCGATAAGAGCAATTTTGAGGACTTGTCATTCTATTGATGAGAAATGACAAGTGAAATTTAGAATGTCAGAGGTGCAGTGTTAACTTGACAAATTTGATGATTTGTAACTCCATGTAGAGGAGAGACAAGTGAAGTTTGTACTCCTAGGGAGTATTGAAATTTTTCATTATCAGAGGTGTAGTGTTAACATAGCAATGATTGCATTTGTGGACCTAACACCCTATAGAAGAGAATTGATAGGGGATTTTGGTAGAAAGTGAAATGAATTGTTAGAGGTTTAATATTAACGTGACAATTGTTGATTTTCTAGATACATGAGAGATTCGTTGTTAGAGGTGTAATATTAACATAACAGCAAGGATTTTTAATGAGTTTTATTGTCAGATGTTTAATATTAACTTGACAGAATCCACTAGGGATTGGGAAATCCGGCTTGTCAAAGGTTTACTGTTAACGTGACAAGTTCCAGCTCATTTTATTGGAGAAATGAACACAGGTGTTTTCTGTGGTCCTACCATTCTATGGGTGTCCTACCATTCTATGAGTGAGAATTGGTAGGAGATTTTGGAGGAGAGGATGGGACCAAGTCCCTTAGGGTTTTTAGCAAACCCTCAGTTATCAACGGATTTGTTGTGCCTTTACCAACTACCATTTGAGTTGGGTTAGCCATGCTATTCCCCTCAGCATGATGAGTTGTCAAAGACTTATGTTGGACTTAAAGCCAACATTTTTCTCTATCCTTAGACGTCGGAGGCGTCGGATGTCTATAGAAGAGTAACCAAGCTAAAACTGAAGTCTTACATTTTGTTTCTTCCTCACTATTTATATCATGCATCATGATGTGACCACCGCTTGATCAGTTTAACACTGATCGCCCGTTATGTGATCCAATGAAGGAAAGAAGCTTTTCTTGGATCTGGAGTTTTGATCAAAATATAGTATTAACCTGATCAGGAGAAGAATGTTATCAAGGATAATATTTCTTCAAGAATTTACCATTGATTGGCATCATGAGCATATCACCGTCTGGGGTTATAAGGCGATATGCTCCATTTGAGTAGACCGACTCTACTACAAATGGTCCTTCCCATTTGGGCTGAAATTTTCCTTTGGTCTTATGCGTCATCACCATAGGTCTTCTGACGGTTAAGACAAGGTCGCCTTTCTTGAAAGTCAACTCCTTGACTTTTATATTGAAGGCTCTGGTAATTCGATCTTGATAGAGCTCGATTTGCTGTTGAACTCGCAGGCGTTTATCATCCAAAGCCTTTAGCTCTTGGAGTCGTAGTTGATGCTTCTCTTCATTTGTCATCTCTGCCGTCAAGGCAACGCGTAGAGATGGGATTTAGATTTCCAATGGGAGTATGGCTTCACACCATATACGAAGGAGAATGGTGTATCTTTCGTTAGGGTTCGAACCGTCGTAGGATAAGCCTATAAGCATTCACCTAACTTGTTGTCCCAGTCACATTAGCTTTTCGAGACAAATTTCTTGAGAAGTTTTCTAATAATCTTGTTGAAAGTTTCTGCAAGGTCGTTAGCGGCTGGGTAGTATGTCGTTGAGGACACACTCTGGATTTTGAACTTGTTGCAGAACCTTTGAAAAGCTTGACTGACGAACTGGGACCCATTGTCATGAATGATCCATTGTGGCACACGAAAGGGATAAATGACGTGATGTTTAATAAATTTGATAACGTCAGATGCCTTTACCTCCCTCAAGGGAATAGTTTCAGCCCATTTAGAGAAGTAATTGGTTGTAGCTAAGATGAACCGATATCCTTTGGATTAAGGTGAGCTGATAGGGCCAACCACGTCCATTTCTCACATCTCAAATGGCCAGGTTGAGGCTGTAGAGAGAAGATATCCCGGTGCTTGATAGATGAAGTCACCATGGACCTGACAGGCGTGACATCGTTTGACGTAAGTGATGGCGTCAGGGATCATCTTAGGCCAATAATATCCCAATCTTCGGAGTCGATCTCCAAGCTTCGGACCAGGCTGATGAGCTCCACACAAGCCATCATGCGCTTCTTTGAGTACTCCTTGTGCCTCCTTTTGTGACAGGCAGCGAAGGAGGATCCCATCATGTGATCGCCGATACAGTGTTCGCGTGGTCGCGTTGTAATAAAATTTGGGGGCTTTCCTTCTAATGACAGTCGCCTCTTTAGGATCATCAGAAAGAATGACGTACAGTGCATAGTCGATGTACGGAAATCGCCAATCCTTGAGTTTTGGACCTGTTGAAGTCTCTAAAGCTTCATTGACTTGACAGTCTCCCGTCAGTTTTTGGTGATCTTCAAAAGCGAATCTTGGGCAGTACAAGTCATGGCTATAAACGAGTATTTTCTCTACTACTCCAGCTGGAAGAGTTAAGGAAGCAGCGAGAGATGCCAGTGCATCTGCATGCGCATTTTACTGGCGAGGCAAATGATTGATGAAAAAGTTTTTGAATCTCTCAGCCATGTGAATAGTTGCGTTGTAATAGGGTACTAAGTCTTCATGTCTGACTTCGTACTCCCCACGAACTTGATTAACGATGAGTTTAGAGTTATCGTATGCTACGAGATTTTTAACTCCAATCTCATCGGCGATTTGCATTCCGATAAAGAGAGCATTGTATTCCGCTACATTGTTGGAACATGGCTCGGTTAATGAGAATGCATGATGGATCACGTAGTTCTAAGGGGAGATAAGTACTACCCCCACTCCTGCTACGATTTTTCTTCGCGGGCCCATCTCGAAGCGCCATCAAAGAAAAGTTTTCACACCTGATCTTCGAAAGATGTCTGGATCAGACAAACTTTAAGACCTCGTCTGAGAGATCCTCATAAAGTTCAGTCGCTCTCGGGTCTGGATGTTCAGTCAGGAAATTTGCCACCGCTTGTCCCTTCACGGCTTTTTGAGGTAGAAAGTGCATCCCATATTGGGAGAGCAATATAGCTCATTTTGCCAGTCGATCATTCAACAACGATGGCTTTGTCATAAGCAATCTTAAAGGATTGACTTTTGATACGACATGTATGGTTTGGCCTATCAAGTAATGTCGCATTTTCTGGACGACGAATACCAACGCCAAACATTCCTTTTCGATCGGGTTGTACCAATATTCGGCTCCGATCATAATTCTACTTAAATAGTAGATTACCTGCTTGTGTCCCTGATCATTATTCTGGGCTAGCAAAGCTCCTAAGGAATGATCCATCGCTCTAACATATATCATGAAAGGTTTCCTGAAACTGGAGCTGTAAGGATGGGTGGTTGCTTGAGGTATCATTTAATTTCCTCGAATGCTTGTTGACAAGCATCGTCCCAAATGAATGAGACACCCTTCTTCATTAATTTGGTGAAGGGTTGGCATCTCCCTGAGAGATTTGAGATAAACTTTTGGATGTACGCTAACCGCCCTTGCAACCCTCTAAGCTCTCTAAGATTCCTTGGAGGCTGCATTTCCAGGACAGTACGGACTTTCTCTGGATCGAGGTGGATTCATTTGGATGTCACCACAAATCCTAAGAATTTACTGCTGGCTACCCCCAGGAAGGATTTGGTGAGGTTCATCTTCAGCTGATGCGCCCGCATGATGTCAAATATCGTCTTCAGATCCGTTGTGTGATCGCCTTTGGTGCGATTTTTTACTGCAATATCATCGACGTGACATTCCACTATTCTACACATGTGCTCATGAAAAATTGCATTCATAGCCCTCTGATACATTGCCCCCGCGTTCTTTAATTCGAAGGGTATGACAGTATAGCAATATACCCCCAGTGGTATCCTAAAAGAAGTATACTTTTCATCATCAGGGTATATTTTGATTTAATTGTACCCTGAGAATCCATCCATAAAGGACATTCTTCAAACCCACACGTATTGTCGATCATGACATCCGTGATTGGAAGAGGAAATTCATCTTTAGGACAGGCCTCATTCAGATCATGAAAATCAATGCAAACACGAATCTTTCCATTTTTCTTGGTAACGGGGACGATATTGGCTACCCAATCGGGGTGTTGTTCCTCCCTGAAGAACCAGAGTCCATAAGCTTTTTGACTTCTGACTGGATTGCTTCCATTGATAAAACTGTCGCTGCTGTTGTTTGACTGGTTTCACATCCGGATTGATATTGAGGCGATGCATAGCCACCTGAGGGTCAAGCCTAAGCATATCCTCGTAATTCTAAGTGAAAACATCTATATACTTTCGCACAAGAGATATCAGATCTTCTCTCTCTGAGGGTGATAAGCTTTCACTTATAAAGATGAGTCTGAGATCAGCCTCGTCTCCCAGATTAATCTAGGTGACCTTATCTTCTGTGGGTTATTCGCGTTGTTCGAAGTAAATATCTCAGAGAGTATTTAGGTGTTTGATCTAAGGATCTGTATCCGACTGGATCATTTCTTCATCGCCATCTTCCAAGTGGCTTGTTGAAGTCATATTTACTGAAAGTTCTCTGAAGATGTTGCCGACAGTGACATCTGACTCCCACGATGATGTGCCTGACGAGTGATTATGGTATAATGACACTTTGAACTCAGAGGCTGATGGGATTAGAATTGACACATAGCCCAATCCCCTGCGAGTTCAATGATAATAATCTGGGGTTTCCCTTTCGGAACGAAAGATCGAAGTAGTATTTTTCTTCCTTTGCCGAAGTTCAAACCAGGGCCACTGGTTAGATCATATTCCATGTTTTCCATCATTCTGAGTACATTTGGCTCATAATGAGAGAAATGAGGGGATTCGTTCTCGCTTTCTGAGTCTTTGCGAGACATCAATTCGGACTTTATTTTTTCCAAAAGAATTGATTTTTGGCCTTTGCGTCTTGCTGGGATCATGAATACTGATTCTTGCGCATCACCGACATCTTGGTACGTTTTGAGGGATGACTTCACTAGTACATGCAATGATGTCAGAGCATCCATTGCCGACCAGGGGTCATTATCCACCTCAGTACTAGTGTCTGACGGCACTGAATCAGAAGCAAACACAGAAAAATAATCCAAATTCAATTCTTTATTAAGATACCACTCGCCTACATCATCAGCGGTGTTATTAACATCAAGCTTATTAATGCTCGTTATAAGTGGATTTAATTCCCACATACACTCTTCTTCCGCCTCTAGCTCAGTGTCAGCTTCATTACTAGGGTCTGGTTCCTCTGGCTGTGGATTTTCGTTCATCTCTAGAGAATTCTGGTATATGAGGGAGTCCGTGAAATAGTTCTCTACCCCCTTGAACAGATGCCTTTCGGTAATCAACGTTCGGACTTTCCCGCTTCTGTCGATGTACTTCATGACTTGATGGAGAGTGAAGGGACGATAGAATTACGATGAATCCACAGTCATCCGAGCAGCAAATTGTACAAAGTGTCGGCGTCGATTACATAGCACGTCACTTCAGATCTTAGATCCCCAATTTGGCATTTGAACTTGATCTTCCTCGTTAGGCACGTACCGTTGGCGTTGAAACCATAGATGGTAGTCTGGTGGCGCTCAATCGGTGGGTGGGGATCCCTAAGTGCTGCATGACCCGGCGAGCCATGATGCTCAACGCGGATCCTAAATCTACCTGAATGCGGCTCACTTCAGATGATCCAATGTACCCTGTGAAGTATAGGGGCCGATCATGTTTCCCCTTGACCTGCATGTCATTTGTCGTGAAGGTGATGCAGGGGGCATTTTGAGAGCCATGGAGGCAGTCTTCTTCATCTTTCTCATATGGTCCAGCCGGGATCTAGGCCATGAAAATCTCACCATCAGCTCGGGCTTCCCTTAGAGCTTCTTTTGTTAACTTTGATAGTCTCAGGAGCTCATAAAGGGTGATCCTGGCCAGGATATTGGCCAGTTGGGCCAGGACGTCAAAGCGGTAAGGTGTTAGAGATCCTTCCACGTTGTTCTTTGGGAGAGCCTTGAAAAACTGAAGCTCTTTCTGCTTCTCCACAGGTTGCTTTGCGGAGGGCTTGGTTGGCTCTGCAGTAGGTTTAGGAGGGCTTGCCACAATTTCGTCATACTTCTTTAAATATAACTGACCCGAACGAGTTTCGACCCCGAGCGGTTTATTGAGCTCTGTGGCAAGGACGATTGTTTCCTCCTCCGAATCGGTTAGTGAGGGAACATCGTTTTCTGCTTCCCGGGAAGAAGCGCACACTACATTGCAGGATGAGGTTTTTACTTTGCCTTTGGACTTTCTGTTGGTAACAGTAATCCACTGTTGGCCTTTCACAAGGTCGGGATGAACCCACATAATTTCTCCCTGAGGTGTGGGGATAGGTACAAGACCCTTCTCTTGTTGGTGATGCGGGTCTGTATTGATCATATTTAGTTCCCCTTTCGGGATGGGAACTACTCTGGCCGATGTTAGAGGCGGGTTTCCGAACTGAACAAATGACGTCATATTAGCCGTCACTTTCTTCTGTTCTGGACGGAGCTTGAGTACTTCCGCATCAATCAGAACTTGAAGAATATCTTTGAAGATATAACAGCTCTTGGTAGGGTGCCCTAACATCCTATGATACAAGTAGTAGTTGGGATTGTCGGTCTTGCTGACCTCCTCTGGATGTCTAGCTTCGGAAGCTTTAATCTGTTGCTCTTGTTGAGTAACTTGAACAACGAATCAACGTGCTCGTCTTTGAAGGAGTACTGCCTGTTGGTGCGCGGCTGACTTGAAGAATCTCCCTCTCTGGCTAGCTGAGATTTCACGGGGGATTTTGTCTCTGTCGCTAATATATCCTTCCTCTTTGATTGAAAAGATATTTCTAGCGCGAGCCTTGTCGACTTTCCGGGTCTGGGCTTGTTTTCTTCCGCCCTAACCCTGGCGATAATTTCTTCGGCATGTTCACCTTGTTGGACCAATTGCTTTCAGGTGCAGCTTTCAGCAACCCCTATCTGGGTTAGGAGCGAAGTTTACAAATTGTGGCGGCATATTTCCACCAGGGTGACCTGGGTCACACGCTATGACATCAGAGTGTCATATTCTGAAATCTTTCCACAAAGGCTTTGACGAACTCTCCCTTTCACTGCTTCGTTGCCAGGAGAGTGGGCATTATAATCTCTGAGTCGTCTTCAAAGAAGCGTGTCAGGAAGAGCTTCTCCAAATCACTCCAGTTTTTGATGGAGCCTTCTGGGAATTTTATGAACCATTCAAAGGCAAGCCCTTTTAGAGTGCCGATGAACAAATACGCCAAGATGACATCATTATCTACTACATTCTCCGTTTAAGATTTGAAGTAGTAGAGTGTTGGTTCGGTGACCCTTTGCCGTCGAAAGCCTGTAGGGTCGGAGCTTTGAACTTAGAAGGGTACGGAAGAAGGTCCCACTGGCTAGATATGACCGGACCACTCCTGCTTCTTGGAGGCCTTTTAGTTGGTAAGGGCTTCCAGACGCTGCTCCAAATGATTCATTATTTTAGAACGAGTACGCCATTCTCTGGGTTGCCTTCCTCTTTAAATGGGGATTTAGATGACTTAGAATTGGATTGCCCCTTCTCCTTGATATGTATGGAAGATGAGTTTTCCCCTTCTTTCTGTTTGCCTTTAGACTTCTTAAAAGAAGCTTTGTCAGTTGACTTCCTCTTGTCTTCAAGCAATTGTGCAAGCATCTGTTTGAGGGTATTCTTATTGGGCGGGAATCATATCGAATTGTTCCCTCTGGACCTGGGCATGCTATTCTAAGCGCTTGTTCGTCTCTTCTGGAGTGTTTGTTATGTACGCAAAGGCTTCCTTTTCTATAGAAGAGTTCAAGGCCTGCGATTCTGTAATGGCGGAGTGTGATTCACTTACTTCAATGCCCCGAGCTAGGGCACTGTAGTCGACCGGGCTACAACACCAGTCTGAGTGAGTATACCGGTACACTCCTTCTGGTTCCGTGTCAGACTCGTCAGAGCTAACTGCCAGTTGTTTTCTCCTACTTCTGCTTACCATATTTGCAGTGACATCAGGGAACTCCATGTCAGAGAAGGCTCCCCTTCTGTGAGAGCAACGCCTCTTGGCTGATCGAGAGGTTGGGATCAATTGTCTAAATACTGATTGCTTGCTTACATGTGAGCTGCAGCGACATTCAGAGAGCATTACCGTGATGAGCCGTTCACAGCAACAAGATGGAGTGATCTGATTAGCACTCCATTTCTTTGTCAAGGAATCTCTTAAATCTGTCAGAGGAAGACCAAAGAGATTAACCTCGGGTATTTCCGAGGGCTTTTTAGCTTCTAAAAGTTATCCTTGCGTCGCAAATTGAGACGCAGGGTTCTGAGACAGGGAGCTCACGTCCTGTAAGAAAGACGCGACTCTTGTGTTTTGGCTCTAGAACGCAGGCCTCGTGTCTCTTTGAGAAGGGACGTGGACCTTGTGTTTTTGGTTGTTGCATTTAGCTAGCGACACTTGAGAAACGCAGGCGTTTTGGGTCCCGCGTGTAGCTGTAGAGACGCGGATTTCGTATCTCTGAGGAGAGGTACGGACCTCGCGCCTCTGAACGTCGCGTTTGGGAAGTGGAGCTTCAGAAACGCGAGCCTCGTAGGCTTCGCGTTTAGGTCTCCAAACGTGGACTTCGCGCGTCTGACGTGGTTCAGAAAAGACGCGGGCTTGAGCTTCCGTTCTGCTTCCATTGGATAGATTTCTAGACAGGTAATTATTCCAGCTTCTTTCGTCTGTAGACGCTCAACGTTTTGGTTACGCCGTACGGGTTGTTGGGAACCCCCGGTAACCTAGAGTTGAGAAAGAGGACGGGTGTGAGCAGGCTGAACGTCGACGATGATAACCTCGTGGGTCTCGTGGGAGACGTTGACGTGAGCCTTACATGTGACGCGGTTAGCCACGGCACTCTTTGCGCCAGTCACGTCCGAAGGAATCTCTGAAGGGATCTGAGAATAGGTCCCTGAAGAGACCTTGCAATACTGCCGTGCCCTAAGGCTCTTAGAGCCAGAAGAGAGAAACTCTTCATATTTTGCCTGATCAAACTCCACGACAAGCGATTCGACCGTTTTTCCCCTATAGGTGATGTCACCTTGCGTCACGACTTGCTCATCGGTAGAGAAAGTCTTCCGCAGCGGAGTCACCATCTCTTGTTTGGTATAAATTCTTTATTTGATCATAAAGAAAGTTACAACGGATTAATTATCCAATTACAAGAGAGGAAAGATATTCAAGCTCAAATCTCCCCTTTGTTTAATGCTGGGTTCTTGATGTAGCGATGAAAAGTGAATCTTGTTTTTCGTTGATCGGGGTGAACGTCACGACCTCTTGGGAATCTTCTCTTTGAATGGTGGACAAAGTAGCACAGCTTCTGTCTAACAAAAATCTCAAAGAGACTTTAGGTAAGAACCAACTTGAACTTAGCAAGTTGTTAGAAGAGTTTCCTCTTTTGGTATTTCTCAGTTGGAGATTCTGATCTTTCTAAGGTTTACAACCAAAGTTCTTCTGACCAAAACTTCCCGATCCCTCTTCAATAGCAAACTGAGCTATTTATATGGGTTTTAGGGGTGAAATTGTTCCCTAAAAATACTCCATAACGAGGGTTAACTCCCTCATTACGTGGGCAGTAATTGACCCAGTAATGAGGGCAGTTATAACAGAGACGCAGGGTTCCTCTGTAGTTAAAACGCGGGCTTCGAGCCTCGCGTTTAGCCGTTGAGGTAACGCTTGAGCTTTGATTTGGTTGAAATGTGAGTTTCAAGTTCTGCGTTAAAATTCACGTGAGATGCGGGCTTCGGACTCTGCGCCTGGGTATTACATAGATGCCTGAGACGCAAGTTCCAAGCTCTGCGTCTTGATCATCGCGATGAAGCAGAGATGCGGGTTTCGACTCTCCCGTCTTAGGGCTGCGGTGATGCTGAGGCACGGCTTTCAAGCTCTGCGTCTTGGTCATCATAGTGATGTTGAGACGCGAGTTTCAACCCTCGCGTCTTGGTGTTGTGCCAATGGCTTGTGTTTGGAGTCTGGACTCTACTTTCTAATGACTTGTCCTCAGTGATTTTTTGAACAGTCTACAATCACAAGCATCAACTTATCTTGTGCTTTACATCATGACACGTCCTCCGGTATCTACAGTAGCTTTGGAGTCTGCTTTTAGTATACTTTACATCATGACACGTCCTCCGGTATCTACAGTAGCTTTGGAGTCTGCTTTTAGTATAAGTGGTCAAGTGCTGACTGATACGAGAAACCGTATGGCATCAGATGTGATCAAGATAACCATATGCGGGGAGGATTGGCTGGATACGGAAAAGAAAAGTTAAAATAAAATAATTAGTGATCTCATCGAAGATTCTCTAGAAGACTCCCCAGAAGATGAATGAAGACTTGTATTTTTTTATTTATGATTTTGATAAAATGTATGAAGATTGAAGACTTATACTTTTTTTTATATATTAATGATAAATTTTCAAAAATTTTAATTTATACTTCAATTGTATTTGTATCCATTATCCATTTTATTGAATGATTAATAAAAAAATATATTTTCATCTCACAGCTTGTAATTTTCTTTACTAATTTCATCACAACTTGAATAAGTAATTTTTTGAAACTTTCTAGATTTTTTAGGATTTTTTTAGAAATTTTAAGTTTTTTTAAGTTTTTTTCAAAGTTTTTTTTAATCGACGGGGTGGCACGAGCTGACCTGGGTCCGGGGCACCCGGGCCTTGGGCCATTCCCGGGTTCCACAATTGGAACCCGGGCCCAGGCCGGGGCTGGGCCAAGCGGGTCGGGCACTGCCCTTCCGTGCTGGGTTTGGCCCGTCGTGCCCGGGCCGAGTTTGACACGGTCCACTTGAGACCTCTAAAAGTGCCAAAATGTAATGCCTTCTTTACCTTGAGTTACTACATTAGAGTTTATCACCTTACATCGATTGATTTCAGTGGATCTAGCATCCAAGTACATGGTTTTAGAATCTTTTGGAATCTCATGTATGTAGTGTAAAAATCTAGAACAAAGTGATGAGAGAGTGAGAGGGGCGGGGCGTGGGGGGGGGGTTGGAGTTCTAGGCTATTTAAACATGGGTTCCCCCCCTCATTTTTACATTTTTGACACCATGAAACATGAAAATTTTCTCGGCCACTTCATAGATTTTTCAGAATGAAACATGGAGCAATTTCAGAGCCAAAGCCTGTGTGCTTTGGCTATATTTACCAGAATTTTATAATATGAGATTGTGAGTTTCATTCAAAAATCCAAATCATAGTATATTCCGAAAGTTTTTGTTTAAACATTGAATTCTATGTTTTGATGTGACACACAAGGCAAGTTTCATTTCAAAATATCAATTGGAATAACATAATATCAACATAAATAATACAAATTATTATTGTCAGCATCACATATATTGTAACTATAAATACATTAAATTTCAGAAATAAAGAAACACAATGAATTCTATATTAAAAAAAAGGAGTTAATTCAACTTCTTGCGAATTATACATTGAGATAATAATATATGCAACATAAGGGTCGTTGATTACTCATGCAAACAGAAAACTAAAAACAATTCCAAATCTTCATTAGGAAACTATTGACTACTGGTGTCATCACAAAGTCTATATCTCACGCAAGCTTATGACGAAAGATTCCTCTTTCCATGCACATGCCATGTCCAAATATGCATGGAGAGCTCCAAGCCCAGCATTAAGGACGAGAATGAACATGTTGTGGGTTCTCATTAGGCATATTCAATAGAAATTTTTCTATAAGAAAATGAGAAAATTCATGTTCTTATAGAAAATTTTCTATTAGACATGTCTAATGAGGCTCATGGAGACGTTCATTCTCATCCCCACTTAGCATAAGGCCGAGCTCTAAAGGAGAACTGTCCAATCTAACATGAATGAATTCTAGAAGTACCACAATAAAAATGATTGGAAATCCATATGCCAAGATAAGAGAGCAGATGAGATGCATCCATTTTGGTCATGACAACAAGGACCTGAATGAACCACAAAAAGTAACTATCAAGTGAAATTTTTTTGGTTCAGTGGAATCTTCTCAATGAGATCAGGGATTAACTGTATTTCTCCTTCAGTCCCTTCCTTAAAAGAGTACATAAAAAGGATATTAGCGAGGGCTCAAGAGTTTAGAGGTGAAGTCAACATATGATGAATTGTCTGTGGATGAACGAAAATTTACCAACTTAGGGCCTGTTTGGTTATCACAAGTCGCAAGTTACAAATGGTAAACTCTTTTACAGTTGCAAGTGAGTTTCATGTAAGTAAATTTTACGGTGTTTAGTTGGTAATGTATAATTATAAGTGAGAAAGTGTATTGTGTTTTACGGTGTTTGGTTGTCGTAATGTGTAAGTCGTTAAGTAAAAAAATTGATCACAGAATTAAGTGTTTGGTGATATAAAAAATAAAAAAATGTAAAGTAAAAAATTAAAAATAAAATAAGAATAAGAACAATAAATACAAATATAAGTATTTAATATTAAATATTAAATATTAAGATTAAAGAAATTAAATTAATTAAATTATTAAATAATTAAAAATAAATTTATTAAATTTATTAAATAACTAAAAATATATTTCACAAATAAAATTTTCAAGAAGGTGATAGTGACAAGTTTTTTTCATGTCATTTAGCATCTGAACAAAATGATGGCATGTGGTCACAGGACAGAAATGAAGTGTATATTTATGAAGATGGGTGTTTCTTCAATTGTCAAGTAAGGATGGGAAATGGTGGAGTGGTGCAAGAAGAAAATGGTACTAATCTTAATGAAGCTAAGAAGGCAACAAAATACATCTAAGATTAGTGTTAGCCCTGAACATGAGATTAGAAATGTCGCTGAAATGTCGCCGAGTACTGATATGTGCAACTGATACGGATATGACAAAGACAACTAAAAAGACACCAATGTTATCAATACAATCAAGACGGAACTGATATTGTCGATTTTGATACTAAAAAAATACAGCCAATACTGAGATTTCAAATCTTGGTCCCAGAGATGAGCAAAAAGCTTGCTGAAAATTTGACAACTTGAGAACCAGGATAATTCCATCCATTTGAAGATAACTTATGCAAAATATATGATAAAGCTGCAAAAGCGCATTCTGTAGCAAATACTGCCATGGTGAAAAATTAAAACAATCATCATATATTGTAGCATAGAAAATGCATGGAATCCAAATACTAGTGACACTGTGAGCTATACATAGAAAACTTGGGCATTTGAAAGCATCAAATATTAAGACAAATAAATCCACTCATGAAAGAAATTTGTGAGATTTTTATAGATGACTTCTCAAGAAGAAGATGGATGTACAACTTTTTCAAAAAGGCCTTTGGATTGAAACATGTTTCCTTGGCGTGCCATAGCAAAATTGATGAACATTTCAAGAACATATTTAAAAGAAGCAAAAGCAATTTTACAGTTACATTGTATCTAACAATTTAAGTCTTGTTGGTCTTGACAGTCCAATTCAAAATCAGGTTCAATCGGTCTAATCAGTCAGGTCGGTGAAAATCAGATGGAAGGTTTTATGTTCCATTAAATTTTTCTTAATTACAGAACCATCTTTCAAATCTCTTTCTTAGACAACAATCAAACTGGTATTTAGCCAGTCTCGTATTACTAATAAATCAGTAAGATAAATAACTCAATAATAGTTTATCTAATAGTAATATTAATTAAAATAAATATTCCAGTATTAATACCTTATCAGCATAATCCATGTAATAAGAATGTTAGTTCAAAAAGACAGAGAATGTATTGGAATTTAATAATTCTACAATCAATATTTATACAAGATAAATATTCATTAACAATATTTCGTGCATAGCTGAACATTTGTATAAACAGGCGGAGTAACAGAATAAGAACCATATTTTGGAGTGAAGTACGCATAAAGTGAATCTCCTTAAGACAATTATGTCCTCTGCTATGGTATATATGGGATAATAGACGCTGATCTATCAAAATACAACACTCTTTTACGTGTTTTGCGTACCACTTTGCAAAATCACGTACAGTCGAAACAACGCTGACCCGTATCTTTCATTTGACCAGAAGTAGGAAAAAGGATACACGGACCAAAAATTGAATTTCAGACACAATTCTGAAATCTAAGTGGTTCTTTAAAGAATTCTATTTAAATAACTCAGTTATTCATTATAGTTGATTGAGTTTTAGAATTCTTAGTTGTGAGTGATCCATAGGAGTGGAAGTATACACTTTATCTAAGATTAGGAGGAAACTTTTTGGTTGTAATAGGTGCAACCCTTCCGAACAGACTCTTCAGTTTGTTCAGAACGGGCGCAACTGTTCCGAATAGACACATCCATTCGCCAAAATGACACATCCATTTGGCCAAAATAGGTTGTCCCCGAACAGATATATCCATTCTGTCGGAACTGACGCAACATTCTGAATAGACATATCAGTTCGCCGAAAGACGTATCCATTCGAATACCACTTCCAATGTTGGACTAAATAGTTTTTACTTTTTTTTTTTCCCAGCTCTTGTTTTAATCCAACTTCTGACTTGAATATTTCATTCATTCAAAAATAGAATTGAATATGTGAATATATCAAGTTCATTGTCAATGAAAAAAGAACATATTCCAATCATCTCCCACGTATTTCGAGCAGCAGATCCTGCCTAAAATTCAGTTCAAATTTTTTCAAAAGCTCACTTGGTTAATTCCAATTTCTAACAAATCTTACTTAATGTTATAAATTTTTAAATGAGATATTTACCGACAGAGATGAGAAGATGATTCTTGAATTTCAAGGAGATATGATGAAAAATGTATACACACAGTGTTCGATTTGGCTTTTTGACCTTATTTATTAGGAATAGAAGTATGGTGAACAAAAGATGGTTCAGATCATTTGCCAAAAAGAATTATGCTGAGAAAAAATTCTATAAAGGTTCCAAAGAGGTACCTCCTACCTGCTGACCCCTCTCTACCACCTCACCTGAGGGTCTATTGATTGATGGAGTGAGTTTGCTGTGATTTTAATTTTTTATTAAATGTTACAGTTTATTAATTGTTTGGTCTTTTTATAAAAGAAAGTCTATCGAGATCGAGCAGTAGGAAGAGGAGGAATGTTCTGAAAAGAAAGATGATCTTACTGAATGAGAATACATGATCGCAATGGTCTGCGACTAGGGGCGCAGTGGGTCGCAGTGGACTCATCAGGACACCAATCAGGGTCGCAGTGGTCGCCTTCTCCCTCGTGATCAACAGAAAACGAATAACAACGAGGACGAAATTTGAAGGTCGGATGTCGTAGCCCTCGTGCTCACATCGAAGGTCGTCCCGGCCTCTCTGTCGTCTTCTCTCTCCTCGCAGTCTCTATCCAACCTCAACACCGACCCTGGTCACAGTGGTCGCAGTGGTTGTCTTTTCCCTCTCACGCCTTCTCCCTCGTGATCAACAGAAGAAAAAAAAAACAACGAAGACGAAATTTGGGGGTCGGATGTCGTAGCCCTTGTGTTCAGATCGGAGGTCATCCCGGCCTCTCTGTAGTCTTCTCTCACCTCGCAGTCCCGATCCATCCTCAGCACTGACCCTGGCCACAGTGGTCGCAGTGGTCATCTTATCCCTCTCTCACCTTCTCCCTCGTTATCAACAAAAAATGAACAACAACGAGGACGAGATCGGAGGTCGTCACCGGCCTCTCTATCATCTTCTCTCTTCTCGCAATCGTGATCCAACCTCAGCATCGACCCTGATTGCAGTACACTATGCCCCTGGTCGCATGATCGTAGTGCATTGCGACCAGAGCGCAGTAGGTCACAGTGGATTCGTCAGGGAGGCGGTAACATCGATGTGGTGGCAGCGATGGGGCGCGATGACATCACAGAGGCAACATCGATGGGACGAAGGCGAACTCGACGGGTCGGAGGCGACTTCGACGAGGTGGCGGCGAGCTCGTCAGGGCGGTGACGACATCGATGGGGCGAGGTCGAGCTCCTCAAGGCGACAACGACATCGAATGGGCGGCGGCGAGCTCGTCAGGGTGGTGGCGAACTCGTCAATACGGTGACGATGACGAGGGGGCGACAACGAGATTTGGGGGAGAGGCTTAAATCGGGGCGAATCGAAAGAGAGAGAGGAGAGTGATTGAGCGGGGGAAGAGAGAGGGGTTTATTTGTAAAATATTATTGTTTTCATCTCAGGCCCGATCTGGAGTTGAGATTCAGTCACGTCATCGCCAACTGAGGTACATTTTCTTATGTGTGTGTACACACACGCACACACATATATGTATATTTATATGTGTGTGTATGTATTTGAGACATGAACTTAAGACTCTCTAAGGGTTGTTAGGATGCACAGGGAAGTGAGAAAGTGGGAGGCCTCATTTCCCACTTCCATTGTTCATCCAAACACCGGAAAAGAAAAAAAAGGAAAATCCCTTCCTTTTCCCTCTTCCTTTTACACCTCTGTTTTACACAACTATTTTTCTACTTCAAGGTGTTACAATTAATTTTGTGGTCAAGTAAATCTAATTTGTAATAAGTTATAACTCAAAACAGTTAATTTATGGTCATGTAAATCTCACTTGCATTCTAATTGCAGTCCAATTTTTTTCATAATTAATTTTTATTTTAATATTATTTTGCGGTCAATTTTGTGGTTAAGTTTTTCACTTTTACTTTCACATTATCATCCAAACACCAGAAAAGACATAACATTTTTCAAATCACGCTTTCCAATAACATTCAAACACCGAAATACTTATTAACCAATTCTCAAGTTCTAAAAAGAATTATTACTACTTCCTCACTTTCTTACTTACACCCTAAACTACAAAGCCCCTAAGCCTCACTCTCACCCTTTAATAGCGAGTCAGGCCATACTGGCTCCTCCCTCTCTTTGAGAAACCACAAAATAGAGTCCAAAAAAGCTTCTCATGTTAGAAGCAAAGTAATTTGAATGTTTTTACCTTGGAAAATATGCGCATTTCGCTCCCATATTCCTTTTCGAAGGTTGATAATTTTTTAATCTAGTTTATATGCAATTAAACTCATCAACCACCCATCTGTTTGATGTATGCTGTGGTCCTACCTCAACTTCTTAGGTGAATATTATTTCAACAATACTTATCAGTGTTTGAGAAAGTTTCATCTACTAATAATTTCAAGGTTTGAATTGAGGTAATTCTAGATGCAATGGTCTGAACATCTTGAGCAGACTAAATGCAAAGAAAGTTCACTACTTGGAAGACCTAGTGAACAATAAAGCTTTCAACTCTTACTATTCATTTCTAGTAGCAAAAGACAGCACTTCTTGTTAGATGGTGTCACATAGATTAAACAATGGCCCTAAAATGTGAATGAGGCTAAAAGTTAATTTTGGTAAACCTTGCTTTTTTTTCCTTGAGGAAATAACTTAGTTTTTGAGCTGTACCAAATATTTTTTTCTTTTGTTTTTAGAGTAAACAGTGAACCCAAATCGAGGTCTCCCGCGTTTCATTAATAAGGAGTTAATGAATACAACTCAGAAAATACAATTGAAAGCAATAAAGTCCTCCCGAGCTGTAAAGCTTCGCAACACATCCAGACGCAAGAGGATAATATATACAAAAATACATGTAATCTGATGTGAAAAAAGCAAAATACATATCGGAATCTCCCAGATGCAAAATACAGAAATACTGTTGGATTCTAGGATCAATCTGACAACTAATCAATATCACTGAAATATCACCGATCTAATTGGCCAGGTCGGTTAATATCAGGTGGTAGGTTTTCCGTTCAATAGAACGTTCCTTAATTAAAGAACCACCTTTCAATTACCTTCCTTAGTTAAACACCAATTAGACTGGTATAAGTCAGTCTCAATATACTGAATATCAGTATAACCCCTGTATAAAGAAATTAATTCACTTATACAGTACGTGGAGTGAGGTACGCTTAAAGTGAATCTCCTTAAGACAATTACGTCCCCCGCACCGGTGCTAACGGGTTACTGGACGCTGGTCTCCCAAGATACAACACTCCTTCACGGTATTTGGATAGCACTGCCAAATTACCGTACGGTCGAACCGTAGTTAACCAGTGCCTTCACAAGATTATTGAAGCAGTAGGATCAAGACAAAACTCCAGGGAGAATGTTTGTCTTTACTTTAGAGGAGCACCCACTGTAGAAGAAGGTAGAAAAATATTCTTCTTTGAAAGTCCCAGATTCAGACAACAATTCTATTAAAGAATTTGTTGAATTTTCTGAGCACTCTTTCAGAACGAATTTTGCAAAATCTCTTGGAAGTCGCTTCGTAAACTGAGTTACACTTCCTGTTGGAAGTTACTTCAACACAGAGAGAGAGATCTGTGAGAGGGGTATTTTGGTCCGAATCCAGCCGAACAGTTGCAACGGTTCGGTCTGAACCGTTGCAACGGTTCGTTTCAACCGCAGCAACCGCCCAACTGTCCGCAGCGATTGGCTGACAGCCGTTGCGCGAGGTGGTTCGGATCCGGATAGCGGAGCGGTTATGTTCCGCATAACCCATACCCACTTCCTGTTGGAAGTTACTTCAAGATAGAGAGAGATCTCTGTGACCGCAGCAACCGCCCAACTGTCCGCAGCGATTGGCTGACAGCCGTTGCGCGGGGTGGTTCGGATCCGGATAGCGGAGCGGTTATGTTCCGCGTAACCCATACCCACTTCCTGTTGGAAGTTACTTCAAGATAGAGAGAGATCTCTGTGACCGCAGCAACCGCCCAACTGTCCGCAGCGATTGGCTGACAGCCGTTGGGCGGGGTGGTTCGGATCCGGATAGCGGAGCGGTTATGTTCCGCGTAACCCATACCCACTTCCTGTTGGAAGTTACTTCAAGATAGAGAGAGATCTCTGTGAGAGGGGTATTTTGGTCTGAATCCAACCGAACAGTTGCAACGGTTCGGTCTGAGACCGAACCGTTGCAACGGATCGTTTCAACCGCAGCAACCGCCCAACTGTCCGCAGCGGTCGACCCGTGAGACCCGATTCAAAAAGAATCGGATCGAGTAGGGAACCCGAACCTAGACCCCGTCCGGTCTCGAGCCCGAGCCCGAGAGGGCACACCCTTTGTTCCCATTTTTCTCTATTTAAACAATTCAAACTTCTATCTCATGGCCAATGTGGGACTAAATGCTTTTAACTACCTTTAGTCCCATTTTGACTTTGAATTAGGCAAACTTTAGACTTAAACATCTCATTCATTCGAAGTCGGAATTGAACAGGTGAATATACCACGTTCATCCCCAATGGAAGGAGAATACACTCCAACCATCATCCAATTGATTCGATCAACGGATCTCGCTGTAATTCAATTTAAAGATTCACATATATATTCTTCATATTCCCAACAAATACTAAGAGTAACACCTAATATCTCATAGGTTTATTACACTGGAATACTTTACAGGAGTCTTTTGAAATTTGTACTGACGAGATCATAAAACTTGGCTGAGGCCTAAATATGCAAGCTGGAGACTCACTTTCTATTTCAAACTCTGGAGTCATTCTAGATTTTCAAGCAAACTGAACCAATCCAAACACCAACTAATGTCCAATTCAAATGGGTTTCCTATCTGAAATAAATGATCAGTTTTAATCCAATCCAATCCACTAATTAAGATGTCATTGATTAAAAGTTGGGTCTCTCAAATCTCTACTTGGTAATTATGAGTTGCCTTTTCAAATCAAGTATCTAATATTAAGTGTATCTATTCTGAACCCTGTGTACTATTTGAAATTCTTCAAACACATTTGATATTCGAATCCTATGTATTTGTTGTCAAGAGGTGACCAGCTGCAGCCTAGGGCTAGAAAGAGGTAGCTGGAGGAGGTGGTGGCCATGGCAACGACGGGCGGCGCTCGGGACGGTGACGCTCAATCTCCGACCAAACATATATGTTTCAGTTAGTTTCAATATGAGTTCTGTTGCATCCATTAGCTTCGTTATTGTAACTTAGTTTCGTTGCATCCAGTAGTAATTTTTTTTTTCTCAGAAAAATGGTGAACCTGATAGGTTCTTCATGCTTCATTAAAAAAAATTTAATGAAAACCCTGAAAAATCATCAGAAAAGAAATCTAAACTCTCCTAATAAAAGTGCATGCGCGGATGCAAAGAAGAGAAGACTGAAAAGAACAACCAAACAAGGAAAACTAAAACTTCATTCTCACTTGATTTTATGTGTGCATCAGCAAGTCTGTTGCATCCTTTCATGTTATATTTTTTACTTTTCATTGTTTTTACACACACCTTGGTTGTATCCTGCATCTTTTATGTCAGATTTTACTCTTCATTGTTCACACACATTTTTCATGGTATTCATAGATCTATGAGTTTGATACAACTCAGTCTTACCAAACCCACTCCCCAACCCTTACCCACAGCTGCTTCTTTCTTTTAATAAAACTTTAATTATAAATTGAAATTGAAATTTGATTAGGTTTTTTTAATTAAAATGAATTCTAAATTAATATAAAGTTCTATTTTTATATCTTATACCTAAAAATTTGTTTTAGAGCAACTTGTTACATATCTAATGTAATTTTATAACTATCTCTTCAAACATATTTATCCAATTACAATGGTGTTAGAGGCATCATCATTTTTACTCTTAAGAAAATAGATTAAAAATAGTTAAATGTAAAAATCTGTTTTTTTTAATATAGACTGTAGTCTGGTGCAAGCGGCATTCTGACGCAGACAAGGAAGTGAAGATGTTGCTCTAGCGCCAACAAATCCTAAAGAATACATTCAGATAGGATAATACTCGAATCCATGAGGAAAAACAACTCGAATCTACAAGCAAAGATAACAACTCGAATCAACGAGTAATTGGAGAGAAAGAAACTAAATTTTCTTGCTTAAAAGTCGGCTCCTAAAAACAAATATACAATGGCCTTATATAGACAAATAAAAAAAAAATGCTACTCTAACTAGAAAATCTAATTAAATAAAACAAAATTAAAACTAATTGGAATCCAAATCTCCCTCAAAAACCAAATCCTGTTCAGAATCTGGAATAGCTGATACGCCATAGGCGGTCGACCGTTTAGTCAAAACTATACATTGCCAGTCGATCGGGCAGTCGACCGGCTAAGAGACTCGGCTCTCTCGTTCTTCTGCTTTCTAATTGGTCAACCCAGCGGTCGACCGATACTCTGGTCACTTTTCTGCTTCTGGTCGGTCGACCAGCGACTTCCACTTGCTTTCTCAGTCGACCGGACGGTCAACTGAGAACTGTGTCTGATCTGCTTTTGAATGACCGGGCAGTCGACCGAGAACTGTGTCTGATTTGCTTTTGAACCTTGATTCTTTGCTACTAGCTTTAGTTGATCTCCTACATCACATTCAAACCTCAAATTTCTTACACACTGTAAAAATATTTTACTATTGTACTTTAGTGACACTTGCAATGCATAAGCTCTATTAATAAATCTATTTTGAAACACCTTAAATCAAACACTTAAAAATCTTTGGAAATCCATATTTAGAAAGTCAAAATTTATTTTTTATTTTTTCTTGTAAATTTAAGGGACATTAAACATTTATATTATGTTAGAGTTGTAAAAAGTTTTTTAAAAAAAAAAAATTAAATAGATGTTGTTGAGTCATGTGTGATCTAAATAGTTCCACATTAGATAGTTGAGTAAAGAGTGAAGTGCATTAATATGAAATTGAGCCTCTACCTATTAGCTTAACCTTTTAGGTCAGATAAGATCTCAGCACATATTGTGCCTCACCTGTTTGTCTCCCTATGACCGATTTATCCTAACAAATTGGAATTAGAGCCCAGTTGTGGCCCAAGGAAGAGTTTGAATCTGATACTTATAAGCCACAAATGTTGGATGTTGCCTGTTGGCCCATGTGTTCCCCATGTGACATTGGAGTTGTCTATGTAATTCTTAGAATCGCTAGGTGTTGGACTTATACCCTCTTGCCCCCTCTGTTGAGAGATCTATTGCCCTCATATAATTCCCGCGTGCATCACACATAAAAGAGAAGATTGTTGAGTAATGTGTGATCTGGATGGTCTTACATCAAATCGTTGAGTAAAAAGTGAATTGCAAAAATGTGAAATTGAGCCTCTGTCTGTCAGCTTAACATTTTGGGCCAGATAAGATCTCAGTCCATATTATGCCATCACATGTTTGTCTGTCTGATGGGCTGGTTTATCCATGACATCTCCAGTGAATCTTGAGCAAACTTCAGGTACTTATTGTGTATTTTACCCTGAATACAATGACCTTTGTTTGCCTCAAGAAGCAGAGGGTATCTGGACCAATGTATTGACTGAAAACTTCAGTAATTGGGATGCACTGTAGCATTTTCACCTTGTGTGACAGAAAAATTATAAAAAATGGGGTTTATATCTATTAAATTTTATTGGAGTTAAAAAGGGAGACATGTCTGGTAGCTCAGAAAACATTTGTGATGGCCAACAAACAAGCCTGAGAAATCTAATTGTCTTTGACGCTCTTGTGTATTTACAATGACTAGAAGGAGACATATAATAAATTCTGCACTAGGTAGAGTTAGGCTTTCATCTCCCAATGCATTTGAGTAAGATTTGTGTTTCTACAATTACGAGTTATAATTTGATTTGTTAATAAGTAGGAGTCATCCATATCCATGACTCTTGCATGAAGTAAGATCAACTATTTAGACGAGGTAACAAGTTTTTTAAACTAAATTAATTGACTATTAACAATATAAATAAATAAAATAGATTTTTTATTCTTATTAAAAAAAATATTTTCGAGTGCCATTTGGGACAGAACTTTTGTTCCCTGTACCGTCTCAATTCTTAGCCATTTAACACTACGGGTCTGCTTGTTTCGCTGCAAAACGTCGCAAATCGTAAGTCATAAAATGAGAATGAGAAAAATAAACTATAAGAAGAAAAATATATTGTGTTTTATGATGTTTGGTTGATAAAGTGAAAGTGTAAATGAGAAAATATATTGTGTTTTACGGTGTTTAGTTAGTAAAGTGAAAGCGTAAATAGAAAGTATATTGTGTTTTACGGTGTTTGATTGGTAATGTAAAAGTGTAAGTGAAAAAGTTGACTACAAAATTAACTATAGCAGTAATTTAAATATTATAAATACTATTAAATTAAATTGTATTAATAAATTTGACATAAAATATTAATAATCTTATTATTTTATTTATAACAATAATATTAATAAAATATTAGTATATTATAGTACAATATTACTAAAATATTTACTAAATAAATAATAAAAAAATTAAGAAAATCTAAAGAACGTTAATAAAATTTTAAGAATATTAATAAAACATAAATATTAAGAAAAATAATAAATATATTTATAATTTAATATTATAAATACTTAAAAATTATTATAATATTAAATATTATTATAATATTATAAAAATATAAAATTAACAAAGTAAAATATAATTATAATTTTAATAATAAAATATTATTATAATATTATTATAACAAATTATAATTACAATATTAACATAATAAAATATTAATATAATAATGAAATATATTATAATATTAATAAAATAATTATTTATATTAAAAAATAAATAATTAAATTCACAGTACTTTTATATTAAAGTATAATATTGTTAATAAAAATTAACTCTAAATAAATATTAAAAAATTGGTATAAGTATTAATAAAATAATAAAATATTAAATAAAAATATTAAATTAAAAAAGTAAAATATTAAATATTAAAAATATTAAAAATAAAAACAAAGATTAAAAATATAAAATAATTAAATAATTAAATAAGAAATTAAACACTATTAAAATATTTAAAATGTTAAATATTTAATAATATTAAATTATATATTAATTATCAAGTAACTGTTTTGAACTGCAAACACGCAAGTGTACTACAAGTGAGAGTTACATCACCACAAAATTAACTGTAGTAAGTACAAGTAAAAAAATATGAGTATAAAAATGAAATTTACATGACCACAAAATTAACTGTAGTAACTGTAAGGTAAAAAAAAACAAAATGAGAGTTACATTTTTTGTAGGTTATATTTTAACAAAACAAATAAAAGAAAATGAAAAAGAAATTTTATGACTAGCCACCTGCGACGTTTTACAGTTAAGCAAAGAGGCCCACATCATCAATCACCCCTACGGCCACCAGCGTATTCTCACGGAACCGGGATCAGAATATTCCCCTATACATCCACCCGCCCAGAGAAGTGGGCTCCACCTTTGGGGGTGAACGAATGGGTGTGCGTGAGGCAATGCATCCAGGTTCTAAAATCGAGATGAACGCGAAGCATTCGTTTCCTACCCTGATTCAACGGCGGAGATCGACATGAACCCAGAATCCAACGGCTGACACCCACTCTATCCTCGCTCGAAGCGTATCATCCTTCCCTTTTTCGTCAAATTGTCACACCCTCTGCTTATCCCCCAATAAATAATCAAAAATATTCGCCAAAACCTCTGAAAACTCTCTCTCTCTCTCTCTCTCTCCTTGATTTCTCCGTTCTCCTCTTTCGTCCGCAATGGCCGCGTCCTCCTCCGTCACTGCGGCCCAGGCCCTCCTCAACCGCTCCATCTCGGCCCGTCGCCGGCCCACCAGGACAGGCTGGCCGTCGCACTGGGCCGGCAGCAGCGCGGCCTGCGGGTCCCCTCGCTGAGGCTCGGCCTTCGGGGCCCGCGGCAGAGGAGGTCCTCGTCCTCATCAGGGGTGAGGGCGGCGGCGGTGGAGACGGTGGAGGAGACGGTGGGGGCGGCGGTCGTGGAGAAGTCTATCAACACGATCAGGTTCTTGGCGATTGACGCGGTGGAGAAGGCGAATTCAGGCCATCCCGGGCTCCCCATGGGCTGCGCGCCCATGGGCCATATTCTGTACGATGAGGTGATGAGGTACAACCCCAAGAATCCCTACTGGTTCAATCGCGACCGGTTTGTGCTTTCGGCTGGCCATGGCTGCATGCTGCAGTACGCCCTCTTGCATCTCGCTGGATATGACAGTGTTATGGTAATTTCTCTTTTTTCTTAATTTATTTTGAAAACTATACATTTTTTTTATATGGGTATCTTCTAAATTTGAATTCCAGCAACCTAAAGTTGTTTCTTTTAGCTTTGTTTACTTATTAAGACTGGTCATAGAAATTCAATTCTTTGAATTATCCACATTGATCGTTTAGTTTTGCTTACTCGATTGTGTGTTGGATGTTGGGGAAGAAAATAATCTCTTTCTGTTTTTTATTTTTAATTTTTTTTTTTAAAATCCTGTATGGATATCTTTCAGATTTGAATTTGGTGATTACTGCAGCCTAAAGTGGTCCCTTTTTCCCAACTTTAAGACTGGACATAGAAATTATCTGAATTTTATATGGGTCGTTTAGTTGTGCTTGCTGCATTGGGTATTGGATTTTGGGAGAAGATAATAATCTATTGGAATTGCCAAGTTAGATGGAATTTGACTCCCAGAAGTGCTCATCTAGTACTGAACAAGAAGTTATATTATTGAAATCATGTGCTGATGTCTGTCCTTTTGTCTTGCTTTCCAAACTCAATATTGATCTGAACTCCTCAGTTTATGTGTAAATTGTTTTAATTTCTCTTCTTTTTTCTAAAAATTTTGAAATTTCTTATGTCGGTACTTTTCAGATTTAACTTTCGCGATTCCATCGGGCTAAAGTTGTCTCTTTTGGCCATCTGATCTTTGTTAACTTAAGTCTGAAGACAGAATTTCTGTGAATTATACATTGGTTGTTTAGTTTTGCTTGCTTCGTGTTGGATTTTGGGAAAGAAATTAATCTATTAGAATTGCCAAGTTAGATGAAATCTTAATTCTTTTATTTATTTGGGGAATTTGACTCCTGGAAGTGCTCATCTACAAGTTATATTATTGATCGGCATGTGAGTTCTGTTTTTGAGGCTTGCTTTCGAGAATCAATACTGAGCTGAACTCATCAATTGTAATGTTTAATGTGTTATGAGATCCCAAAGAACTAGGGAGTTTCTTATGTTATAGATGAAATATTTGAATTCTTTTCTTTTAATCTTTACTGAATTCTTTGATGGTACTGAATTTGAGAATAGGAAGAAGACCTGAAGTCCTTCCGACAATGGGGAAGCAAAACACCTGGTCACCCTGAGAATTTCGAAACACCCGGTGTTGAAGTCACCACCGGTTTGCTTCTTTAACTGAACATGAGATATCAGAGGGATCTTTGCATTATATATGATTGTTTTGTAGCACATGAATTAATCTCTTTGCTAGTTTCAATGTAGCAAGTCTGATTTCATTTTTTCTGTTTGCAATGTGGTATATAGGTCCTCTTGGTCAGGGTATTGCAAATGCCGTTGGGTTGGCCCTTGCCGAGAAGCACCTGGCTGCCCGTTTTAACAAGCCTGACAACGAGATCGTTGACCACTACACGTAATGACAGTTTTATGCTGTTTATCTTCTTCATTAATTTCATCCCTATTCCTTGTTTTTTCTGAAGAATAGGAAGGGGAAGAAGCTAATTTGTTTAATTCTTGGCTTTAGATATGTCATAGTCGGAGATGGTTGCAATATGGAGGAATTTCAAATGAGGCTAGCTCTCTTGCTGGCCACTGGGGCCTTGGAAAGCTAATTGCTTTCTATGATGACAACCATATTTCAATTGATGGAGACACAGAGATTGCATTCACTGAAGATGTTAGTGCCCGGTTTGAGGCTCTTGGGTGGCACACTATCTGGGTAAAGAACGGTAACACTGGATATGATGAGATCCGCGCTGCAATTAAAGAGGCAAAGGCGGTTACAGACAAGCCCACAATGATAAAGGTATGTTTCGATATTTGTTGAGTGAAATGTATGATTGTGGTTGTGTTTATTTTCAGATTGTGTATAGTTTATTGAAGGATTGATTTCCTACAGGTAACCACCACCATTGGTTACGGATCACCAAACAAGGCAAACTCATACAGTGTACACGGTAGTGCACTGGGTGCCAAGGAAGTTGATGCTACCCGGCAGAACCTTGGGTGGCCTTATGAGCCTTTCCATGTGCCTGAGGAGGTCAAGAGGTATGGCAACATAAAATGGTGCCTGTTCCATCTTAAAGTTACTCGTTGGTTTGCTTGATTTCATGTTAAAACAGCTTTACTATCTTTTAAAGAAAAAAACTTTTTTCTGTTTTAGTTTGTAGGAGAAATCGTTATTCGTTTGCTGAAAAGTTGCACATTATGTGTTCCATCCAATAAACCTAAATTGATGATTAATGTTTTCAGTGCGTGAAGGGCATTGGTTTTCTCTTTTGATGTTTTAACTCACTGAATTTTCTTTTTGGTCAAACAATTAGAAAATAGAAATTTTATCTCTATGGAGAAACAGTATTCATTTGCTTTTATTACATGTTATAAGTGCATTCCGGATATCTTCTTTCAGTCACTGGAGTCGCCATGTTCCTGATGGTGCTGCTCTTGAAGCTGAATGGAATGCCAAGTTTGCAGAGTATGAGAAGAAATACTCTGAGGAAGCAGCAGATCTGAAGTCTATCATAACTGGAGAATTGCCTGCAGGATGGGAAGAGGCTCTTCCTGTAAATAATAATTCTACCCTTTGATTCAACTATAACTGTTAGTAATAGAATCTTATTATTGACATATGCTGCCGGCATTTGTTCCTTCCTCAGACATATACTCCTGAAAGTCCAGCAGATGCTACCAGGAACCTCTCACAGCAATGCCTGAATGCTCTTGCCACGGTACTCCCAGGATTTCTTGGCGGCAGTGCTGATCTTGCCTCCTCCAACATGACCTTAATGAAGATGTATGGTGATTTCCAGAAAGCAACACCGGAGGAGAGGAATCTCCGTTTTGGTGTTAGGGAACATGGGATGGGAGCAATTTGCAACGGCATCGCCCTCCACAGCCCTGGTCTCATCCCCTATTGTGCGACCTTTTTTGTTTTCACAGACTACATGAGAGCAGCAATGAGGATCTCAGCTTTGAGTGAGGCTGGAGTTATCTATGTGATGACCCATGACTCCATTGGTCTCGGAGAAGATGGACCCACCCATCAGCCCATTGAGCACTTGGTAAGCTTCCGAGCCATGCCCAACATTTTGATGTTCCGGCCAGCTGATGGCAATGAGACTGCTGGTGCCTACAAGATCGCAGTGTTAAAGAGGAAGACACCATCAGTTCTTGCCCTCTCCCGGCAGAAGCTTCCCAGCTCCCTGGAACATCGATTGAAGGAGTGGAGAAAGGAGCATATATTATTTCTGACAACTCCTCAGGTAACAAACCCGATTTCATTCTTATGGGTACTGGTTCTGAATTGGAGATTGCCGCCAAGGCTGCAGATGAGCTGCGGAAGGAGGGGAAGACGGTCAGGGTTGTATCGTTTGTTTCATGGGAGTTGTTTGATGAGCAGTCGGCTGAATACAAGGAGAGTGTCCTTCCAGAAGCTGTCACAAAAAGGGTCAGTATTGAAGCAGGGTCTACCCTCGGATGGGAGAAGTACATCGGAAGCAAGGGGAAGGCAGTTGGTATTGACCGGTTCGGAGCCAGTGCTCCTGCTGGAATAATATACAAGGAGTACGGCATGACAGCAGAGAATGTCGTTGCAACAGCCAAAAGTATATAAGATCAATCCTTCGAAACCTTATCTGGCCTTTGAGTCCAGGAGGAACATCCCAAGCCCTATTTTGGGGTCTCATGAGAAAAAAGTGGGAGAGAACAGAAGCCAGTTTTAAGAAATTTCAAGTTTAGCCTCTTGGATATAATAAAAAGGCTTGCCCCTTTCTTTGGGCTCTTACCTTTATTTATAATAATTCTTGAAGTAGAGCCTTTAGAGTTTGTGTTAGTGAACACTCTGATTCTGGCATCAAACTGTATTTTGTGTGTCTTATTTTTGAATGCTTCAAGGGAAAATAACTGAAACGATTTCATGGAATTGAGCATGTCTTGTTCTATATCTCCTCTTTCCTTTGGTGTCGTGGCGATAATATATTTCGTGAAACGGAGGACTGTTTCTGCTCTCTCTTCCTGGTAGGCTTGGTGGGAAGATGGTGACATATCAGAACTTTTGTTTGGTTGATTTCTATCTACATTTAATGGTGGAGAGTTTGTTGTTCAAACGGATTAGGTAGTGGATGTGAGCCATCCAAAGAGGCTAAGGTGATCTGCATATGGACTCCAATTTTTCTGGTGAAGAGATTGGATGAAATGTATGCATCATCTCCTCATTATCTACATTTTTGTCATGTATATGAGGAGGGATAACCGTCACAGAAGTTTCCATCATCATCTCCTTACCCTTTGTTTTGTATGTTTGTGGCTCTTTTGGGTTGTCTGCTTGTGTGTGAATGTGTGGGGTTTAAATTAGGGACCATACTATGAAATCCTTGTGCTGACAGTAGTGCTATCAGAGCTTCACTTATTTATGAGATGTATGCTCTCTCAGAATAATACCCAGCCCTTCTCTTGCAAGTTGTAAATTGGTCACACATCATGATGAGGTTCATGCAAATTTAATTTACTGTTGCTGGTTTGCATGATAATCTCTCTCAGATAGTTGAAGAGAGTTGCAACTGATGATCCAGCCTCTTCAAACACAATGACATGCTTGCAAGCTTTGTATGAAACCCCACAAATCCATCAAATTTTCCTTCTTAAGAGAGAGATTCTTACTGCTATAGCAAACCAACCTAGCAAGAAGATCCCTCTGAGTACCAACCTTCGGGCCACTGCCAATGTCCGGTCTGGCTTGTTGATTCTGGTGCATCTCATCATCGCCTCTATGCATATTCTATTCGTATGAAATTTCATCACCACCTCTATGTGTTTCAATCGTATAGAAATTCACAAGTGTTATAATCCTAACAGTCTACGCTCACCTTAGGGCTTTCATCAGATTGGTTTTCGTCTTTCAATATCCATAATTTGACTCAAAGATGCATTGGGTTCAAAATTTTGACCCAAAATCTTACTCATGAATACACTAATTGTGTTCAGTTCTTTGTTCGGTTCTAGTTTGAATGAAATAGCAAAAATAACAGTACAACCTCTTCCAGACATATAGAGGAGGAAGGAGTATCATCTCACCAAGGGAGAATTCTACAGATGATCAATTTAGCAGTGGTTCCCATTCAAATCTGTTTTCTATATAGGAAGAAAAAAATATTTCTGTTCGCTACTTTTATTGATAAGATACCATTAGAATCTGATTTGATATGCACACAATATAACATGATTAACCATTCATTTTGAAATATTTAGGTGTTAATAATATTTATTAGTACAGTTGTTATTAAGGCCAATGTGTAGACAACAAGATAATTTGGACATATACATCACTAAAGCACATTCCAAACATATGGATATTGGTAGACCTGTATCTATTTGATAAAAACCAAACTGATGAAATACAAATCAGATTGCAGCAGCAGCAGAGTAAAGTCAGGAGGCACTCATATAGTCAAACTCACGAATACTAAAGCTGATTTTGCTGATTTTTATCACAACTAAATCCAATGCAGAGTTTTCAATCAATCTGAAACTTGAACTTCACTCAGAGAGAATAATAGGCAGGAGAAACCTATTCTTTGCATATCCTGTGAAAAAATGCAACTACTCGTTCAGTATTAAAAGGTTCTAAAGGGTTCGCGCACTTTGACAATCTACCAAAACTACAGTAGCCGACTGAAATCTCTTCCAACTGAACCAGTACAAAAAAGATCTATAAGATATAAAATCACGGATCTGCTATTGTGACCTCAACCTCGACACCAGGTTCAATGGTGATGGAAGTGATCTGCTTCACTACCTCGGAAGAACTAACAAGATCAATCACCCTCTTGTGTACACGAAGTTCAAACCGATCCCAGGTGTTGGTTCCTGAAAGGACAAGAGCTTGGCAGTCAGATGCAGTTCAGGTGAAATCAAGAGTTAATCATGCTTCTTCCTGAAATGAGTATAATTTAATTTCCTCCCCTTTCCCTCCTCTAGCTGAGGCAAAGGCACAAGCATGCACTAACGAATTACAAAGGCAGTAAGTCACTATAAATGACAATGTAGCACACAACAATCTCAGACTAAATTCAATCAGCATCAGCCACAGTGAGAAAGAAAATCACAATCACGCAAGTTTCAACCCGAGAACCAACGGGGAATCCAGGTGTCAACTGCAACACACTTTTGACATCACCAGTTTGTAGTTCTGTGAAGATGTATGGAAAAAAAATGGCTAAGTACTTCATATTGGGATATGGGATGCTAATTGCAAATACAGAAAACATAATTTTATTCGACAGTAGCTTAAACATGCAAAACTAGTAGAACTCAAGTTAACTTAACACGTGACTTGTTTGAATGAACCTGATTCAGTTGAAACTATTCAACTTCGTTTCATCATGATGGATTATATATTCTTTTTGTTGGGTTAGCTGGGATCAAGTTGTCAGAACCTTATCAAATTGGGTAAACTAATTTATAGTTGTAATTTGCTATAGAAAGCATCAAATATCAACTTTTTGAGCCCAAACAAATTTGTATTCCCTACTTAGTTTCTCCATCACATATTCTCTACCATCCAAGAATATGAAAGTCAAAATTTCAATTTTCTTTTCATATTTTAAAAAAAATCATTTCAGCAAAATAAAATTTAACAGAAACTATTTATTTAATATATGACTGACCATCAGTTAAAAAAACTCAATTTTGGGACATCATAGACGAGTCTCAGTATCAATCATAATTTTATCATTATATGATCAGTCAATACGATTGATCAATCTATCTTAGATAACGGGGAAGAAACCATCTAGACAGATAGATGAATCCATCTATATATCTAAAGATTTATGTATCACTCATACTTTTACAATCATATGATAAGTCAAACCAGCACTGCTGCTGGCAGCCGCTAACTCTCATCTAACAATAAATCATAAATTCCAACTGTGCACAATGTTGAAGAAACAAAAGCATAAAGCCTTGGTAAGAGTGGGGAGAAAAACATTTTTCAATAAAACAGAAAACAACATAAACCATCTGACCTGACCAAGCACCATCGCAGGTAGCTGATAGCTATCATCAAAATTAAACAATTTATTTCAGAACGTGCAATTGTTGAAGAAAAAAATAGAACCTGGACAATAACAGGACTCCCATCCATCTATATAAATCTCTCTCTATCTAACGAGAAGAATAACATAAAGCCTTAAAAAATTTAAAAAATGACATCCTTATATATATATATATATATATATATATATATATATATAATATAGAGAGAGAGAGAGAGAGAGAGAGAGAGAGAGAGACCTAGTGTCATTCCGGAAGGATTCGGCCCATCCTTCCCACTCAAATCCAACCCTACGATATCTGAATACAAAATTCATTCTGCTGAAGTTGATCAACATTATTTCAAGTAACTAAAAATCAAAAATCATGTATTTTAAATACTTTCTGCCAATCCATCAATTAGGAGCAAAATGGACGGCCGAAAATAGCATATTGCTTAGATCTACATCTTTAGACATACAAATTCTCGATCTGACCATTAATCATGATCTAAATACTTAAAAAATCCTCACAACAATTTTTATCAGATTTTAAATATTCTACACCGTTAAACTAACCAACTCACATTTACAACTGTCCATTTTGCGCTTACTTGATGGATGGGCAAAAAGTATTCAAAATACATAATTTTTGACGTTTAGTTACTTGAAATAATGAAGATCAACTTCAACGGAATGGATATATATATATAGATAGACTTGTCATTCTCGGAAGGAATCGAGCCCTAATCCTTCCCACTCAAATACAACACTCCGACATTCGAATACAAGATCTAGATCTACAATATTTCAGGTATTTATAAACCAAAAATCAAGTGTTTTGAATACTTTTTGCTCGTGCATCAAGTAGAAAAAAGGGACGACCTAAATAGTGAGTTGGTTAGTTTAACGGTGTAGAACATTTGAAACCAAACAAAAATTGATTTGTAGGGATTTTTAAATGTTAAGATCATAATCAAATGGTCAGATCGTGAATTTGTATGTCTAAAGACATAGATCTAACCAACTCACTACTTTCGACCATACATTTTACGCCGCTTGATGGATGGGCAAAAAGTATTCAAAACACTTGATTTTTGGTTTATAGATAATTGAAATAGTATAGATCAACTTCAACAGAGTGGATCTCGTATTCGAATACCGGAAGGTTGTATTTGAGTGGAATATATATATACACACACACTAAAGGATTTCAACCTGAATCCTTCCCACTCAAATACAACTAGCCCAAATCCTTCCCACTCAAATACAACCCTTTCGACATTCGAATACGAGATCCACTCTGTTGAAGTTGATCTATATTATTTCAAGTATTTACAAACTAAAAATCAAGTGTTTTGAATACTTTTTGCCCATCCATCACTAAGGCAAAAACAGATGGCCTAAATAGTAAGTTAGTTAGTTTAATGGTGTAGAAGATTTGAAACCTAACAAAAACTGATTTGTAGGGGTTTTTAAATGTTTAGATCATAATGAAATGGATGAATCAAAAATTTGTATGTCTAAAAAGATAGATCTAACCAACTCACTACTTTCAGCCGTTCATTTTGCGTCGCTTGATGAATGGGCAAAAGTATTAAAAACACTTGATTTTTGGTTTATAGATACTTAAAATAATATAGATCAACTTCAACAGAGTGGATCTTGTATTCGAATGTCGGGAGGGTTGAATTTGAATGGGAAGGAATCGGGCTCAAATCCTTTTAAAGGACACAAGTCTCTCTCTCTGTCTCCCTATATATATATATATATATATATATATATATATATATATATATATATATATATATATATATATCAACTTAATTGACCTATCTAGCGAATAGGAATTTGAAAACAAAATATTTCCATGACTCCATGTTCATTACGATTTCTTCTAAACTCCTCTCAACAAAATGAATTTTTTATAAGAACTATCTATATCTTTAAGAATAGTGTATGACTGAACATCAGTTTTAAAAAGCTCGATTATTGAAACTTCATAGACAAGTCTCAGTATCAATAATTTTATCATCATCTGATCAGTCAATACCGGCACATAAAGCCTAAATATTTAACAAAAAAAATAATATATATCAACCTAATTGACCTTTCAGCAAACAATTATCTAGACTTCATTATGATTTCTTCTAAATTTCTCTCAACAAAATGAAGTTTTTGATAGAAACTATCTATATCTCTTAAGACTAGTGTATGACTGAACATCAGTTTTAAAAAGCTCAATTACTCAGACTTCATAGACAAGTCTCAGTATTAATCATAACTTTATCATCATCTGATCAGTCAATACCGGAGCATACTCCTCGCAGCCTAAAACAACCATTAGTTATCTGATTGAAGAAAACCACAGCAAAATCCTTAAACAAAAAAATAGAAAAAAAGACTTTTATATGCATTATGTCAGTATACCTAATGGTCATCAACTGATAACTCAATACCGGTACCATTGCATATAGCTGATAGATCTTACCAACCAATTAACCATTACAATATCTCCATGTCTCCATTTCATTATGATTTCTTCTACTATGATTTCTTTTAAACTCCTCTCAGCAAAATGAACCTTTTGATATAAACTATATTTTAAGAATGGCTTATGACTGAACATCAGTTTTAAAAAGCTCGATTATTGAGACTTCATAGACAAGTCTCAGTATCAATCATAGTTTTATCATCATCTGATCAGTCAATACCAGCACTGCTGCTGGCAGCCTATAACTCTTGGCAAACTATATAATATTAATTATCCGATTGAAGAAAAGCATTAATAAAATCCTTGGAAAAAAATTAAAAGGAAAAGTTTATATGCATGTATGCTTATATAGCTATTTGGTCCTCAACTGATAATCAATACCAGAACCATTGCAGGTAGTCAGATATATCTTATCAACCACTTAACCATTACAATGGTTGAAGCTGAGAGAGATACTCTTATTTAGCCCGTAATTAGAAGTAACTAGATTAAACAACATTAATAGAAATTGGGTTAGACTAGACAGGTGGGATAGGTGCCATTGTTTAGAATTAACAAGATTAAGCCATGAGAAACCAAAAAAAAATCATAAATAGTCAATGCATTAGAACTAACTAATCAAATCATTCAACTATAGATCTAGTTAGAAATATACTGTTGTTTAGATTTAACTAGATTGAACCATTAAAAAATATCACAGATTGTTTGTCATTTTGCAAGGAAAATGGAAGTCTGAAAGTAAAAAAAAGGAACTTTTAAGCTCACTTTCAGTCTTTGATGGAGTTTATGCACTTTTATGATTGGTTTTACGGACACCATGGCTATTTTGTTTCTCTTTGATGATACCAAACAAGCCATAAGTCTATTTTTGTTTGAAGTAATTAGAGTGAAGAAAAAGAGGATAAAAGGGGATATGGTTTTCATTGTCTTTGGTCTTACTGAAAAGTAGATAGAAGTAAATGAATGCTGCAAGTTCTAAATTTACGTTGCTCATGTTGTCTTTACCAAACTAGTGAAAATCATACACAGCTTAACAAGAACACTCAAAGACTCATCCAATCTTCAATAGAGGACATTTTACTTGAACCTCAACCTGTGGTTGGTTTGCTACAAGTGAGAGGAATAGGTGCAAGTGGAAAAATAGGGATAGGAAATGTGAATGTGTAAGCGAAAAATTGAGATTTGTACAAGTTTTACGATGTTTAGTTGTAATATGAAAGTGTAAGTGAGAAAGTATATTGTGTTTTATGATGTTTTGTTAGTAATGTGAAAATGAAAGTGAAAAAGTTGACCACAAACTTAATTGTTTGGTGATTTAAATAATATTAAAATTATTAAAATTAAATCTGGTATTAAAAATTAAGATTAATAAAAAATTTGTCAAAGTAATAAAAAATTAAATAAAAATAATAATATAATATTTTAAAAATTAAACTAATAATAAAAAATTAAATTATTAAAACAATAATAATAAGTAACTAAAATAATTAATTATTAAATATTAAAATATATTTAAAATAATATTTATAAATTTATACTTATTAAAAATGAAATATTATATAATTATATAATTATTTAAAACATAAATAAAAATATTAAATTTTAAAATCCTTATATATAATTAAATAAAATATTAATTACGATATTAAATATTAATATTTTAATATCAAATATTTAAAAAATAACTGTAGCACTCTGTAAGTGGGAAAATGTGGATGTAAAAGTAAGAAATGAGATTGGGAAGAAGAGCAAGTGGGATACAGATCTCGCTTGCACTTTCACAGGAGTTGATTGAGAAGTGAGGAAGTGAGAAGTGTCATTTCTCACTTCCGTTGTCCATTCAAACACCGGAAAAGAAAAATGGAAAAACCCCTTTCCTTTCCTTTTCCCTTTTACACAACCATTTCCTCGCTTCCAGAGTGCTACAGTTAATTTTGTGGTCATGTAAATCTCATTTGTAATAAGTTGTACGTCAAAATAGTTAATTTTGTGGTCATATAAATCTTACTTGCATTCTAATTACAGTCCAATTTTTTTAATAATTAATTTTATTTTAATATTGTTTTACGGTCAACTTCGTGGTAAACCTCTCCACTTCCACTTCCACATTACTAACCAAACACCGAAAAACACAATATACGTTTTCACTTCCACTTCCCAACTACCAACCAAACACCGGAAAAGATACACACGTTTTCATTTTCCAAAAGGAAAAAAACCTACTTCCCACTTCCTCACTTCCGCTCACTTCCTCGAATCCAAACAGCCCCAAAGTTGAAACAAATAGGAAGAGGAAAAATAGTTTTCCCACCCGCACCTTTTCCTCCCTTTTCCTCAAAACAAACACGCCAACATAACCAGATCTTACTAAAATTATCTTTTCTCTGAAGTTTTTTTATGATCTCTCTTCATCATTTCTGTTTATTCATTGAATAGAGGTTGTGGGTTAGTCCCATCTGCCCCTAGTTATGTTACAATCATCACTTTTTTATCATCGTAAAAAGATATATTCTTTTAGCTAGATGTATCCGTGGGAATAGAGCTTAAGGAGCTTAACTAAACAGAGTGACACACACCTTCAAGCTACAAGTGCTCAACTATCAGAATTTCCCAATCTAACTGGTAACCAGAATTAAATATGTTTAAATAAACAGAAAATAGACACTCTTCACAATTAAATACCCATAAACACCCATTCCTTCTCCTACGGCAGATTGCAGTATTCATCAAAATTTGATTACCAACTAATTACCTAAGTTACAAAATTCAATCCATTCCAAAAAAAATAATTGAGAAAAAGCAACATTTGAAATTAAAACCATTTGATGAGGAAAAAAAGACAATACCTTCACCGCAGGGAGACTTCCTGGTGGTGATGTGGAGAACCTTGGTGGGCATCCTCACCGGCCCCTTCACCGTCAGCCCCTTATCCTTCGCTCCCCTCACAAGATCAGCGCAAACTGAACAATATCACCAAGATTAGATTTTTTAAGCTGCGATTCAATCGAGTGAGAGAAATCTGAGACTTACCCTTCTCGAGGTTCTTGACGTTCTTGGAGGATAGAGTGATCCTGATGCGGTGGAGCTGCTCCTGAGACTCCTCGAGCCCTGGCTTCTTTGGCTTCATCGCAGCGTACGCCATCGTTGTTCTGCAACCGATGCTTGAACGAGATCAAAATGGGGGAAATCGTAAACCGTAGTAGTTGTAGGAACACTAATTGAGTCTTACCTGTTTGCAGGAGGGAGGAGGAGGAGGCGGCGCCGCTGTTTGATTACACGCGCTCTCTTTCTCTCCTCCTTCGCTCGTGAGGGTTAGGGTTTCATTCGCGAGGGTTTTATAGACCAGTTTCTCTTATCCCACTTGCGGGCTTGAAACGGGTCGGGTTTGGGTTAACTTTACTGTATCAGCCATTAATAGAGCCCATTTTAATTGTTGGGTTAAATATCGAAGTTTGTAAAGAGAACATCGTATTCTTAAAGAATTAGCCCCCCCCAAAAGTTCTATTATTTACTCTCTATCAAAACGTATTTCCTCTTCCATAACTCTCCCTAAGGTCTTATTTATTTCATGAGAAAGTGGGTGCAAAGATGTTAAGAGGATGGAAACTTGTTTTTAGAGGTAACTCGTTCATTTTCCTCTACAAAATGTGCTTGTTTTGGAGAAAGTGGAGTAAATTATGGGTGCCATGTTCGATTAGGGGTGGCAATTGGGTCGGGTCGGGTCGACCCGACCTGATTACTGTTCGACCCATATAATAATCGGGTCGGGTCGACCCGACCCGATTATTATACGGGTCAAAAATTCAGACCCAGACCCGACCCATTCTTAGTCGGGTCGACCCGACCCGACCACTTTGACCCGATTATTAAATTTTAAATACAATTTCTTTACACTTTATTACTAAATTGTTGGGTGGTATAGTTAGTCATCACACTAAACTCTACACACTAGAGGGCACGGGTTCAAAATTGGTCTTACGCATATTTTTTGACAATTTGATTTAGGCGAAGGGGAGGAGACGGGGGCGGCAGAGAAGGAGATCAAGGGGAGGAGGCCGAGGAGGAGAGAGAATAATCGGGTCTGGCTGGTCAAGTGGGTCTAGCGGGTTCGGATCGATCCGACCCATTTAATAATCGGGTCAGATGGGTCGACCCGATTACGACCCAAACCCAATTAGCCCAAACCCAAACCCGCTAACTTCGGGTCGGGTCGGGTCTGACGGGTCGCGACCCGTCTACCACCACCCCTATGTTCAATTTTGTTATGCCTTGCCCAACTCTTAAACGTCTTGAAATTCTAATGCATCTTTTATTTTATAAAAGAGTAATGTTATGCAGACTCAGAGTCCGTAGGCCATAAAATGTGGCCAATTTGCTCACCACAATAAAATAAAGGGGGTAAACGCATTTTTCATCCCCTCGTCAGGGATTGATCACATCCTTGGGCATGCATTACTCTTTGTAAAATTATTTTTGAGATCTCTCTCTCTCTCTCTCTCTCTCTCTCTCTCTCTCACACACACACACACACACACACACACACACAAAATGTCAAAACGGTGCCCTGCATGGTCGCTTTCTCATGCTTGCTGAACTAGGTGACAACATATTTCCATGGACCTAGTGATATAAAGGAGTTCCCTTACCCAAAACGGACAAGATTTTATTTTTATTTTATTTTGGTAAGGGGATTGATTTCCTTCAAGAAACCAAACATGTCAAACTTTTCCATTTATTTCAAGCAGCCAAACATCCCCAAAACCAAACAACAAATTGCTCCACAATCACATCCAACTCGCAAAACTTGTTATGAATAATTCTCAGGTTACTAAAAAACATCACGAGTTATTAATCACTTTTCCTGCCAAAGAATCATTAGCATTTTCAAAAGCAGGGGCAGAAATTTATCACCATGAAAAGTTTGGAAAGAAAAAGAAAAATCCCAATCAAAAAGTCAACATCTTAAAGTTGAAAACTAGCTGACCGAACATAACTGGGTCCAAGTCTCAAAATTGTTGTGTGCCACCTGCGACATACTGAACAATAACTTGCTCATTGAGATAATCCATGAACTTAAAGCATCTAAATATTTTGAAAATGCTACTCACATTTACCAAAATACATAAAAAAAAAAAAAAACACACAAAATTTAACAGTCTTTGATGTTGCTTGTTGCTCTTCAAATTCCTGGGCTGTTATTATTTCCAACTTTGATGTTTGCTCCACAAAATTCAAGCTGTTGAGCCTGAAAAAACTTCTGCATATATAACAAAATACAATTCTTCCTTGGGCAAGTGTAGATCAGAAAGGGAAGAGAATATACTCTTCTAAACACCGATATCACTGATTAAGGGGATCAACCCCAGATGTTGCGATCATCTCACAAGATTAACCCTAAAAATACAGGATGAAAATAAAAGAATCTGATGGATTAAATTCAAATAAAACCAGCTATGAATCAACTCAGAATTGTATTTGCTCTCTTCAGGGCCATGTCTCTATCTTTTCGAAGTATTTGACTGGAACTACACCGTCAAAGCCCTCAGTCAAGATAACTTTGTTATCAGAAATGTAAAACTTCATTCCCTCTGAGGAGATAAGACAAAACAGATTAGATTGCATTAAAAAGAGTCTAAAATCTCTCATTATGGTTCGCAACAGTGTGGAGGTTAAGCCATGCCTTGTAATGCCTTTCTTACATCCAAGAAAATCAAAATATTGACATCCCGCCGCATACCTTCAAGAGGGAAAAGAAGAAACAGAAGAATCAATTAAAGATTGTGGAAAAAACATCAGTCAGAGGCTGCAAGTAAAACAATTTGGAAGCCTAATAATGTCATCAGTAAATTGTGACTTACGAACTAGGAGTACACAACATAGTGTTAGTTTTGAACAGAAGGGAACACAAATCAAAATGTAAATATAAGAGCAACATGTATGATAGTGAAAGGTTCTGATGGACGCAAAGCGTAAGAGATTTACCTAGGAAAGAACTGACATCTCAGAGAGTCTAGACTCAGTAGGTTGAAAGAGTAAAAAAACACAGAGTATAGTAGAAAGGCGAAAAAAATATCATACAAAAGAGCGAGATAAAGAGATTCCTTAATTGAAAAGAAAGTTACTACAAATATAGAAGGTTCTCTAGGCTACATAGCCTTTCAAATAAAGCTCTTAAAATACTCAATAGTTCTTCAGAAATTTTGGAGTGTGGAAATGAAACAGAATTTCCCTACTTATCAAGGAACCTGTAAGAAAACTCTATAAAACACCTAAATGATACAGACATCAAGACACGTGTATGTCACATGTATCACTGGTGGAGAAGATGCTTTGTTCCAATTTTTCAGTAGTAATAAAACTCTATGTAATTTTAGTAATGTGAAACAGTGTATGCGTGCCATGTAAGAAACCAGTGATATAATCAAACTCGCTACGTTTCACCAAATAGAAAGATCTTTGGCAGAAAAATAATTCAAAACTAACAATATTGCAAATGAATTTAAACAAGATCGCAAGCATAGCTTTGCACATTTAAAATCTCAATCAAATTAAGAACAATACATATATTATGCAGGGTACGTTCTAAAGTCAATATCAAAGATATGCAATCACAAGTTACAGATTCACACATCTCACGATATATTGAATAGTATGGAATAAAGATAATACTTTAGAGATAATTTAACTGATGCGTAATCTAACTAATAATTAGATTGCTTTGAAATAAAACTCACATATAAGCAACTTCAGATTCCAGTTTTCACTTTTCTTGAGAAAACTTTCTTCTTTGCTGGTTTTGTCATCACTTGTATGGATAACTTATCACTGGTCAAAAGGATGTGTTTAGGCTTTATCATCGGTTCAATGGTTGCTTTCATTGCAGGTCCAAAGGCCTGTCTTTAGATGGCTTCTCACCGATCTAAGGGCTCTCGTTGAAGCTTCATCATTGGTTCAATGTATGGCTGCCTTTCATGGAATACTTGAAGAATACCAAGTAAGAGAATGTGCTTTATTGAAGCTTCTGCTGCGGCTGCTTCTGCAGCTTCTGTGCTGCTGGTATGTTGCTTTTGTTGTTGATTCTACTATTTCTGCTGCTAATTCTGTTGTTGTTGCCTGCTGTTATCTGTTGATGCTGCTTCGCTGTTGCTGCTACTGTGTTGCTGTTTGTTGCTGTTGCTTCGTTGTTGTTGCTGCTGTTGTGCTGCTGGTATGGATGTAGAGGAAGGGTTGTAGAAGATAGAGAAGAGACTAAAGAGAGGGAAGAGGTGAGAGAGAGAGAGAGGAGAAGATAGATCTAGGCATGCAAGAGAGTAATTTTCAGGTTTCTTCATTCATAATCAGAGAGAGGAGGAAGGAAGAAGACACAGAGAAGGAATTAGAGTGTACGCAAGAGATATTTTCATTAAAACATTCATTACCTTTCAACCAAAGGATACATATGCTATTTGTAGGCTACAGATTCATAACTATCCACATAAC
Organism: Agave tequilana; assembly: GCA_038442645.1. NCBI lineage: Eukaryota > Viridiplantae > Streptophyta > Magnoliopsida > Asparagales > Asparagaceae > Agave > Agave tequilana. The sequence continues at coordinate 81,544 of JAVJIF010019303.1, read as the reverse complement.
TCATAACTTCCCATTACATTACAACTACTCATAACTTTTCACTATGGGTCTGTTTGGTTAAGGGTGGAAGTGAGGAAGTGAGGAATTGAGGAAGTGGTAATAATTTCCTTTGGAACTTGGGAATTGGTTAGTAAGTTTTTCAGTGATTGAATGTTGTTGAGAAATGTGGTTTGGAAAATGTTTGTCTTTTTCAGTGTTTGAATGGTAATGTGAAAGTGGAAGTGGAAAAGTTGACCACAAAGTTGACTGTAAAATAATATTAAAATAAAAATTAATTAAGAAAAATAAAAAATAGATTATAATTAGAATGCAAGTGAGATTTACATGATCAAAAAATTAACTATCTTGTGCTGTAACTTATTACAAATGAGATTTACATGACCACAAAATTAACTGTAGCACTCTGAAAGTGAGGAAATAATTGTATAAAAGAGAAAAGGAAAAGGGTTTTTTTATTTTCCTTTTCCGGTGTTTGGATAGATAGTGAAGTGAGCAATTATACCTCCCTATTTCCTTACTTCCGCCCACTTCCTTGCAACCAAACAGCCCCTATATTACAACTAAAATACATCAAGAAATACAACAAAAATATAAGGTAAATACAGTAACAAACACAATTGAAATACAATAATTAGAGCAAAGATGTCTGTATCATTTAGTTTCTTTATTTGGAGTTGTATTTTTATTAGGAATTTAGTTTCTTTATTTTGGAATTGTAATTCTATTTTGGTTAGAAGTATTAGTTTGAATTGTATTCAGTTTTGTACATGCTTATAAAAGGCTCTTGTATCAATCAATGAAAAATAATGAATGAAATATGAAAGTTTTTCCGCAAATTTCTATGACTTGTAATCTCTCTCAAATCTCTCTTTATGTGTGAAGTCCTAAAGAAACCCTACATAAGTGGTGTGAAACTCTAACTAGTCTATCCCTTTCCTTACCTCTTCTCTTTTCCTATCTCTTCTTTCCTCTAGAAAAAGATCTTTTCTAATTTTCTATAAAACCTCTCAGAAAATCTCAGAAAAAAATTCTTGTTCAAAATCTCCCGAAGAAAATCCTGTTACAATACTGCTACAATACCGCCGCAGTGCCGGCTGGACTGCTACAGTAAAAACAGATCTGTTATAGTAAAAATAGATTTGTTAAGTGTTCAAAGTTTGTTTTCAAGTCGTATCTCTCTCATCCGGAGTTCAAATTACGCATGATTTGAAGTGTTGAGTTCGTGAAGAAGATTGCTCTACGCATCCACAAGCATCACAAGACACTGAGATCGATATGATCCTCAGTAGGTACATTTCTAACTCATATCGGTTATTTCGAGTCTGATATATACTCTCTAATATTTTATCAATTTAACTGTTGTCCACAAACGTGAGATTGTGCGTATTTTCTTACCTGTAATTCATTAGATTTTATATTGATCGTAGAATCTTTTGTCACATAACATATTATTTTTAGTTGATCCTCGATTGAAATTGGAGTAGTCTGTGTATGTTATTTTGGTTAACCCATATCTGCATTATTAGTTTTAATTCTTTCCTACCAACGATCATTTCATGTTGGTGAAGCGTGATTGAGTGTTTTATTGCTAATTTTTATAAACATGCATACCCATTTCACATCACTAACCCAACTAAATCCTAGAATTTCTTGCAATCTTCACTGTCACTTGATATTGATGATGAAAATCTTCTTAAAGAGCTCTTGGGTTTGAATTTGTCCAGCTCCCAAGATAAAGAATGCAGGTTTTATCATGCACAAATGATCTATAGTACATGGATTTGCAGTTAGGGTCCTCAACCTGTGGGTCTTGCTGCTTCTATGGCTGACTTATCAAGGTGGCAAGTAGACTGCTGGTCCAGTTTTCTTGGTGAACAGAAAAATACAGTTTAAATGATATCCCAAGGTAGACTCCCAACTTTTAAGATAAAAGTTCCTTCTAGCCATTCTAGGTTCTGATCACCAAATACCAATAGCTTGAGGTCTGTCGCCCAGAACCAACAGCATCCTGACTGTAATGTAACCCAAGTTTACTCCATGCAAAATCAAATGTGTGTGGGGCATCATGATGTGTGTTCACCTTTGTCAACTTCTTTCCACCGGAAAGATTATATCCTCATGGTCATGATAGAGAGACTAGATATAAATCCTCTTTTGGTCCTTTCTGGCATGTAAATAATGTTTCACGAATTATCTAGAGTAAAATGTCATAGAAATGGTAAGGGAAAGTCCAGAAAGGGATGAATCATGGATTCCTAATCATCAAAGTTCATAAACATGGATGTCTACTGTGGCATAGGATGACACCAGCAATTAAAGAAATAGTAATTAAATCTTACTGAGATTAATCTTAAATAGAGGATTAAGTTTTGTAATCATGGATCAAGAGAAAAACAAAGGACAAAACTGAAACTGACAGCAAAAATACTTGAGGGTCATCCTGTGTCAATCTAATCAGGACAATTTAAACTAAAAGGCAAAATTGGCAACGCCACTGAAGTCTAGTATCTACAAATTCACTAATGTTCTGAACAATGGAGATATAAAGAAGCATCATATCCTTCTTAAATTGACCAACAAAAACCAAACATAACTATGAAGTTATGGAGTAGACGAAGGAGGAATGCTACTCAGCATGCATTTGGCATGAACAAAATGCTAATATACTTGGTCGAGCATATTCAGTTGAAACATATAAACAACTACAATTCTTTATAACAGAGGATCTATCTTATACCAAATAAGTAATACTTATATTGAGCATAATGGGTATTCAATGCTTGTGATAGGCAGTTAAAAGGGGATAAGGAAAATATAAGTCCTTCCCTTAATCCAGAGGAACTACCATGTCACATGCATCATTACTCCACAGAGATGCTGAAACTTTGTACGGTTTTCATTTGACTACCTACTACCAAGTGTTGTCTATGAGTTTCCAAGTAACATTAACATCTATATTTTGGTGCATTTAATCTGAAGTGCATACAGTCATTAGTGAGCACATAAAAATTTAACAGTAAAGGCACATTAGTTTTTAATATTAGGAAAATTTAAAGATGCTCAGTGTTCCCAAGAACCCAACAAACTCTTGATGTTTGGTGGGTGGTTGGGTTGGGGTGGGGTGTGGTATGTGGGGGCGACAGAATATTGTGACAAACCACAGATAAAGGAGTTGAGCATTCAGCCCCTGTGAACAAACCATTCAATCAAGATATTTTTCAAGATAAAGGAGTAACTAGACCAGGAAGACTAGTTGATAGAAAGATAACTTGCTGTAATTATAAAGAAATGATAAACTCATGCTGATGAGCAACGCTTTAATATTCTCCGTAACTTTCGAACAGCCGGGATGAAGAGAGGAAAACAGGGTTCATCACACATGAAAATGTGGTTGCTGCATAATAATATCATACAAACAAATCAATATAGAAGCATTATATATCTTGATGAAAATATCCTTAATATATACCCAATATTTTATAGTTCTTCTTAATAGGTGCTGGAAGGATATGAATTTAATTATTTAATATGCCTGAGTTTTAAATAAATGATTCTTCCAACCACGTTAACTAAAAAGTGGGCTTGTTATCAATGGCTCTAAGTCCGTCATCAGAGTGTAATGGTGGAAACTCTTATACATGTACAATGCACACCTACATGGTGTCTCAGCACAAGCTAATCTTTTCATTTGTGGATAAATGTTAACCCTAGGAAAAAATGAACCATTTTTGTTTTGGATAAAACTCGAAACCCAGATTACAAACTCACACAAGATAATCTCGAGTCGTATGTGTGCGAACAATTGCTCGTTGAATGGGCTTGGTGGTTTGTTTCCCAACTAAACATGTCCTACTGTTTTTCATTTAGGATTTGTTTGGTGATTATGCTGCATTTAATATTTTTTATGGGAACTGTTAAGTCAAGTCATTAGTATTTGGGTTATTAACTGATTACCCATCTTTACCTATATACCCTCCTTGTTCTCATATATATATATATATATATATATATATATATATCTTGTAACTCTCTTCATCAAATACAATCTTCTTTTTAGGGTTTTCTATTTCTTTACATAGTATCAGAGCAATAAAAAAAAAACCCTAAAACTAAAAAACCTTTAACAACCCTTCTCCTTAAACTTCCTCTCAAGTGCCGCCATCTCCAAGTCCTCTCCAAGTGCCGCCACCCTTACAAGATCTCTCCATCAACTCCAGAGTGCCGCCACCTAGCAATTGCCGCCACCTCCTCAAGTTCTCTCCATCAACTTCCAAGTGCCGCCACCCTTTCAAAGATCTCTCCATCAGCAAGTGCCGCCACCTCCTCAAGTCTTCTCCATCAACTTCCAAGTGCCGCCACCTTTTCAAAGATCTCTCCATCAACTCCAAGTACCGCATGCCTTCCAAGGGTCCAAAAGAAGTATTCCAACTACTCAAAAATCAGTTTTTTAGCGCTGATCTGGATCTTTTGATGCTCTACAAGACTTATTTGGTGAGATCTGATCTGTTAACTGCTTAAAAATCAAATTTTTACATCTGATCTGGCTATTTAGATGCTCTGCAAGCCTTCTCTGGTGAGATCTACTCTGTCTACTGCTTAAAAAATAGATTTTTATATCTGATCTTATATTTTTTTAAGCCTCTATATGCTACTATCTGGTACCTAAATTATCTGCTTTTCTTCATTACTGGCTATTTACTGCTACTACTGGCTATCTTTCTGGTGATTTCTCTGACTGGATATTATGTTTGAGAGTACGAGTTCATCCTCTACTATGACCTCTTCTTCAATGGCTGAAACTTCTGTCCTCAAGACAATGTTGGGGACTATAGTGAAGTTGAATGGCTCCAACTATCTATTATGGGCGTAGGCGTTCCGCATATTCATTGGCGCTCAAAACAAATTGGCTCACCTCTTATAACCTCCACCTCCTGATACGGATCCCACGCATGTGGCTTGGCTTACTGGAGAATATTCCATGATGACATGACTTCTTAACAGTCTGGAGGAAAAGATTAGTGGTAGTGTCATGTTTCTGCCTACTGTCAAGGACATGTGGGATACACTGAAGGTGATGTATGAAAATGAAAAGAATCTCTCGAGAGTATTCGAGATCTATGAGCGCCTGTTTGAACTCAAACAGGGATACAGATCTGTGTCTGAATTCTATGGTGAAGTCAAAGGTCTGATTGATGAGTTAGAGATGCATCAGCCGTCTGATGCGGCAACTCTGAGGGGGTATCGTCAGGATCTCGCAGTATCAAAGTTTCTATCTGACTTGAATTCTACTTTACGATCCCAGGTGCGGCCCGTCAGATTCTGGGAGGAAATAGTATTCCCACGTTGACTGCCACTTTCTCGAGAGTTATGCGAGTATCTACTGGAGCTGATATTTCCTCTGCACCTTCCATTGAGCAATCTGTCATGGTTCCTGAACGTGACCGTGGTCGTGTCCGCGATTTTGAAAGTCGAGGACATAGATTTATTAGAGGTGAATGTGGCTTGTATGGAGACAGACAGAGTGCCTCTGAGAAAGGCGCTTGGTAATGCAGACACTGTGGACACAGTAATCACATCTCCGAGAAATGCTGGGAGAAATTTGATCGACCTGAGTGGGCACAGCTATCTGAGTCTGACTCTTCTGCTCCGCATCGCACTCCTCCAGACTATCATCCACCTCCACTATTCTTGAATCTTCCATAGTTGTACTGTCACAGGAGGAGTATGATCGACTTTGACAGCTGGAGTTCTCTCAGACCAATCTTTCAGCAACTCATGCATCTGCTTCAGATATGCACACCTATATTGTCTCTTCTCAAAAGCCCTAGATATTAGACTCTGGAGCCTCATCCCTCATGACAGGTATTACACAAAAGTTTTTTCCTTAAATATGTTCACTGTCCACCCCTCTGTTAAAATTGCTGATGGTACTCATTCACCTGTACTAGGCAATGGGATAGTTCAGGCTACTCCATCCTTGAAACTTACTGATGCCCTTTATGTTTCACGTTTTCCTGTTAGTTTCTTGTCTATCAGTCAGCTTACTAAATAAAATAACTACGAAATAACATTTTCCTTCTCATTGTGTTTTTCACGACCTGTCGACTAGGAAGGGGATTGGTTCGGGGCATGAGCAAGAAGGCATATACTATTTGGACGATCGAGTGACTGATTGGTATCCAATATTGCATATTTTACATCATAATCCCCATGCATATTACAAATAAATATGTGATTTTTACTCCTCTTCTCTACATATTTGCAGGTACATACTTAAAGGAGAGATTTCCAAATAATCACTTAATTAACACTAATTAAGTGATTAATCAAGATTAAAGATAAAGCCAAATTCAAATCCAGATCCAGAAAGATCCGCCCAACAAACGAAGATTCTAGATATACCACGTGGCCAAACTAACTCTCAACAACCTTCAACAGAAAGATCCGGATCAACGGCCAGGATCTTGCCGCGATCCGCGGCTTGGGCGCGGCAGATCTAGGGCCGTTGAGCCCCGGATTTTGTGGCAACCACTTTGGCTCTCGAAGCTTCTCCTTTCTGCTATAAATAGTGCACCTTCACCTGCGAGCAAAAACTGATCAGAGAAGAGAGGGAGATTAGTTCAAAGTTTTGTATTTTGTTAGTTTTTCTTTAGGATTTTTAGCTCTCTATGATCTTCTTCTCCCTAGATTTCATTGCAAGAGAGAGTTGTAAGAGAGAGAGAGCTTGTATCATCAAGGAGTGACAACTTGGAGCTATACAAGGATTGATCCATTCTCTACTCCTCTACTTGAGCTTGATTCTAGTTTGATTTCTTTCCTTACTTGCTTTGTTTACTTTCTTACAATTTAATTCATGTTTAGCTTTTCTTTTGTAATGGTGTGTAGCTAATTCTTTCTCCATGTACTAGCTAACCACTACCTTGCTAACTTCTAACTCATGGGTGATTGCTTTACTTCATCTTGCAATTTGTATGGTTTTCTCTTCTCCGATGGGTTTCTTTTCATTTCTTGGCAAGTATCTTGTTGTAATTCTCCATATGATTCATGTGTGCCTCACTTGGAGCCTAGTCTTTGAACTAGTGCCTTGATGGAATATGGAGATGGATCACCAATATGCTATTTGTTGTACAACTTCATTATGTCGATTCTTGAATGTTGTATGCCTATTCATTAGCATCCCTTGAGTGTAGCTCTTTTGTTTCCATTATTGAAAGTCTAATTTGTAGGCCGATGACCATCTATGGAGGCTACAAGACAAGTCCAAGAATGAATCCCCATCATCCAAGTGAGAAAGTAATTAGACCAACAAGCAAGACATATCCATGCCAATGAATCAACATGAGGCATGCATCACTATCAAGGAGTTTAGTATGTTTTGGCAAGGTAGTTAAGGTTAGCTAGTCATGGTTTTCTTTCATTCAAGTTTTCTAAAGTTTTCTTTTCTTTTAGTGTGAATACAACAAACCTCTTCTTGATTTCTTTTCACTTACCACCATGAACATATCCATACACTCTTTAATTCCTTTCTTTGTGTTTTATTCATTCTTTTAAGCAAGAGAAGAATTCTCGTTTTCTTTTTCTCACGAGTATCGTAACGCTTCTACGCTAGCTCTCCTTGTGGTTCGACTCGGTATAGCTTTATGCTATAGCGGAAGATTGGAACAAGGTATATCAATTACATATTTGAAGTGAACAAGAACCAAAGGTGAACTCTAAACATTGAACCATATCTTTTATACCTAGTTCTTGTGCAAGAACTTCTTGTACCTTGTTTTTTACCAATCAATTTTTGGCGCCGTTGCCGGGGAGAGCGACGGTATTTGCTTTAAAAGTGAGAAACTAAACGATACTTCTTCTCTGTTGCAGGTACAGGTTGAAGATACAGAAAATCTTGCAGTGCAGAATCATATAAGTGGACCTGGGCCTCTGCTCTCGAAAGCAGAGCCCAGGATCCCTCCAAATTGCCGCGTAGCCGCGGCATTTTGCCGTGGGAACGCGGCAAAGAGGAGTTCACTTCTAACAATTTTTCTGCAGGGCTTGCTGCTTTGCAAATTACTTCTGCTGATATATCTGAAATCTTGTATTCTTCACCTGATATTTGTTAATCAACAGTAAAAGATTTGGTGTAAATTGATAAAAATTGTTTAGACATCTTGCATTATAGGCACGTGTCTTTCAATTACTTTACATTTACTGTTGAAGAGCGCGTGGGACAAGGTACGTAAGCATAAGCATATAGACTAGGACTCACTCGTTGTATGATTTAATTCCGCTTTGAGTGATTCTTGGTTGTTTACATCGTACACTTGCACGAATCAACTTTAAGGGCAAAACCCATAACAAAGATAAGGTGGGGATTTTATCACCCCTTCCTTAGCCCACAAACCATTTCCCCACGTACTCACAATCCCAAGCTTGTAAATAAAATTTGATAGACGTTGGCCCTAGGGACATTCGGACTCACTTAGGAGATTTTTCTAAGGGGGAAAAGTGTTGGAAAGTGACTTTCGTAAAATCGGTGTCTAGGAAAGGGGTTAAGGGCCGAAAGCCCGAAGGTTGTTGGTTACTTAATTAAGGAACGTCTTCGGACGGAAAACCTCCCACCAACTTTACCCTTCCCTGGCTGATTTGCTTATAGTCACAGTCTGCACCAAACCTCCTGTGGACGATCTATTGTTAGGAGTCGTCTAGGGTCAGAAACCTAGAAGCTTGGATTGATTTTTTTTTCTTTTAATTGTTTGTTATTTTTTCTTTTTCGCTGGTGTGATCGGTGTACGTTGTTTGTGATTATACGAGAGAGGTTTTGTGATCCTAATCCTTTCTACACTTACACTTCCATAACCACTTCATCCAATGAAGAACAACGTCTCACTTCAGGATCGATTTTATCCGATTCGCACCTCCATTCCTTCATGCATTCTTCTCCCCGAGCCTAATGGAAACAACTTTGAGCTGAAACCACAATTCATTAGTACACTTCCCCATTTCCATGGTCTAGAGTCTGAGGACGCGTACCTCTTTATTCGTGAGTTTGAAGAGGTATGCCAAATGATGAGAATTTCCCAACTGTCTGAGGATGCTGTTAGGTTACGGTTCATACCGTTTGCACTTAAGGATTTAGCTAAGAAATGGCTTTATAATCTTCCAGTCAGTTCCATATCTTTATGGGAGGATTTTGTTAAAGTCTTTCTTAAGAAATTCTATCCTATCCACAAAACAGCCCTCATGAGAAAGAACATAATGCAATTCAAGCAGGAAACAAATGAACCTTTCTGGAAGTATCTTGAGCGTTTCAAAGACCTTCTTGCCCTGTGTCCCCATCACGGCATAGAGAAATGGCGTCTATGCCAGATTATCTATGATGGATTAGATTACCAAACGAAAACCCTTTTAGAATCCATGTGCCAGGGGGAATTTTTGAAAAAAGATGAACATCAGGGGTGGGATCTCTTTGAAACCCTAGCTGAAAAAACCATTCAGTGGGAGTCTTGTCCTGACAAATCCACTTCCACCACTTCCAGAACTGGTACACAATCCATAGAATCCTCTCTAGCTGCAGAAACCAAGATCACACAATTAATGAAGAGGATAGAGTTGCTTGAGTCAAAAGGGAATTCTGTGGTCAACCAGGTCAACCCATTGCCTTTGATTAGACCAGGTTGCACCAACTGTCATGACCTTAGCCATGTTGTTGAGGAGTGTCCATTATATCAGCCACAATCATTTCAGGAGAAAATGAATGCAGCGTTTACCAGACCCAATAATCATCCATACTCCAACACTTACAATTCAGGATGGCAGAACCATCCAAATTTTCCATGGAGTCAGTCTGGTCCTGAGCATCATATGCTACCACTTCCATATCCATACAATGCTCAGTTTCATCCATCCAGTTTCGATCAGAATTCACTGTATGTTCATCCATCTCAAAGTCCACCACAGTCATATCAGTCTTATCAGAATCTTCTACCATTCTACCAATCACAATTTCAATCTCCATACCCTCAACATCCACCCCAAAATAATTCCGAAATATCTGAGTTGAAACAAATGATAGAAACCTTAACAAAAAACCAGCAGCAGGAGTTGAATGAAATGAAGGTCCAAATTGGGCAATTGGCTGAGAATCAAAGAAATTTGTTCCCAAATCAGCCATTGCTAAATCCCAAAGTTGAAGATTCAGGACCCAGTCACTGTCATGCCATTCATACCCTGAGATCTGGTAAACAAGTTGACAATAAGGTTTCTATTTCACAATCTCATCCAGTACCAAAGCCAACACCTCATGTCCCAATACCACCAACTTTTGACAAACCATCTTCTAGTGCAGAGCCATCCACATCTCAAGCCAAGGGTAAAGAAAAGGTAGATGAGCAACCTTATAAGCCTAGAGTACCATATCCAAATAGGCTTCTAAATAACAAGTCAAATGCTCACATGGAGAAGTTAAAAGAAATATTCAATAAGGTCCAAATCAATGTCCCTCTTCTTGATGCCATTCAACAAGTGCCATCATATGCCAAATTTTTGAAGGAAATGTGCACCAAGAAGAGGAAGACCCAAGTCCCTAAAAAAGTCTTCCTTGCATCATCCATTAATGAGTTGCTCACTGGTCCAATTCCTATTAAGTACAAAGACCCAGGGAGCCCCACCATTTCATGCATCATAGGACAGACTACAATAAATAGGGCACTTCTTGATTTGGGGGCCAGCATTAATCTCCTACCTTTCTCTGTGTACCAACAATTGGGGTTAGGTGATCTCCTCCCGACCCAAATGACCATCCAATTGGCTGACCGCTCTGTTACTAAACCCAAGGGGGTAATTCAAGATGTCCTTGTCAAAGTTGGAGAATTCTTTTATCCTGTTGACTTTGTTGTCCTTGAAACAAAACCAGTGTCAAATTCCAATCAAAGGGCACAAATTCCTGTCATTCTGGGACGACCATTCCTGGCTACTGCAAATGCCATCATTAATTGCCGGAATGGGTCAATGAGGCTGAGCTTTGGTAACATGACACATGAACTCAATGTCTTCCACACACAGCCTCACAAAACAAAAAATCAAACATTTGAGGTTAGCTTTATTGAGGACAATTGTGAGGATTCAAAAGATGAGTCACAATTCTGTGATTCTCTTCAAGAACCTCCAATTGATATATCTTTTGAAGACTTGTTTGCTGATGAGATTATGTGTTTAGATGAGTCAACTCGGGGTAAATTAGCTGATTGTCCACTTCCGGATGTTGATTTGAGTTTTGAAGAATTATATGGAGAAGAGTTAAAATTTCTTAAAATTGGAAGTGATGAGATTCTGAGTGAGAATGGTGATAAGGACTTTGTTTGTGAACGATGTGGTGGAATGAGTATGAATGAAAATAACAACCAATTGAAACTGGAAACACCTAGGGTTAGAATAATTCAGACCGTTTCCCAATGGAGCTCAAGAAAGAGAACACATTGGAACGATGGGAAACGGGCCAGAGGGAAGCGACCAAAAGCCCAGGTGAGAGTTACACTTGTATATTCCTTGTAAATAATTCCTTCCCCTTCCATTTTGTTTCATGCATACATATATCATAATGCATTGAGGACAATGCATGAAATAAGTGTGGGGGAGGGTTTACTAACATAGAGTTTTTAGACTTTCTTTCTTTTACATTTCCTTTCTTTCTTTTTACATTTCTTTAGAAATAATAAAAATATAAATATAAAAAAATAAAAACTTTTTGAAATAAGAGACAAAGTTTTGTTCTATTTTTAAGAAAATTAAGATGTATCTTAGAAATTAAGAAAGCCTTAATTATGACATCTTAAACATAGTTGAAGTAATAGATCTTGTTTGAAATTATAGACTAAGTAAGTAAAATTGGTGAGATATTTTTATCTTGAATTTTTACCTTAGATAAATATGCACTTTACACTTACACATTTCTTGGGATGGAGACAAAGACCAAAAATGCCATATAAATAAAAAAAAATATATATATATATATATATATAAATAAAAGATCACTTATTAAGCTGGATAACTATGCCTCAAGAAGCATGATTATTCACGCCTAACGGTGATAATAAATAATCCCCTTTAGTTTCGTGGCCTTTTCTACTCGAGACCTTAAACCCGAGGGATGTTTTCTCATCTGGTGCCCTAAGACCGTCTGGTTTGGGAGTCATCGGTTAAAGGCTCGCTACAAGGGTAGACTAGAAAGCCTAAACTAAGGGAAGAAAAAAGCATAAAAAGTATATATAAATAAATAAATGGCTTGATGGTTAGAGTTGAAATCCCAGAAATCTTCACTTACACGGTGTGCATATTATCTAGGTTTTATGAAAGATAAAATATTCAATCCAATTTTGAATTCTTACCTTAATTGAAGACAAGATCTTGCATGGATACTAAGTTTTTAAGGAAGAATGATTATAGGTGGACTTATGACCTAGGATCACTTATATTTTTGCAAAAATAGTTCGTAAACATGTCTCTTATTCAAAATGCGTTTTCAAAATACTAACATTTGTCTTCTTTCTTTATGGATTTTGTAGGTGTAATCCGCTGAAAACCCTCAGGAGACAACACTCCTCCTCTAGGGTAACCTAGAGGTTTAACGGCTTGTTGCACACGCTCAGTGCAATCGCGTCACCTGCGAAAGTGGTGTAAATAAATTGGTAGTATAGATTTTTCTTTTCTTTTTCTTTGTTTTGCTCGGGACGAGCAAAAGAATAAGTGTGGGGGTGTGATTGGTATCCAATATTGCATATTTTACATCATAATCCCCATGCATATTACAAATAAATATGTGATTTTTACTCCTCTTCTCTACATATTTGCAGGTACATACTTAAAGGAGAGATTTCCAAATAATCACTTAATTAACACTAATTAAGTGATTAATCAAGATTAAAGATAAAGCCAAATTCAAATCCAGATCCAGAAAGATCCGCCCAACAAACGAAGATTCTAGATATACCACGTGGCCAAACTAACTCTCAACAACCTTCAACAGAAAGATCCGGATCAACGGCCAGGATCTTGCCGCGATCCGCGGCTTGGGCGCGGCAGATCTAGGGCCGTTGAGCCCCGGATTTTGTGGCAACCACTTTGGCTCTCGAAGCTTCTCCTTTCTGCTATAAATAGTGCACCTTCACCTGCGAGCAAAAACTGATCAGAGAAGAGAGGGAGATTAGTTCAAAGTTTTGTATTTTGTTAGTTTTTCTTTAGGATTTTTAGCTCTCTATGATCTTCTTCTCCCTAGATTTCATTGCAAGAGAGAGTTGTAAGAGAGAGAGAGCTTGTATCATCAAGGAGTGACAACTTGGAGCTATACAAGGATTGATCCATTCTCTACTCCTCTACTTGAGCTTGATTCTAGTTTGATTTCTTTCCTTACTTGCTTTGTTTACTTTCTTGCAATTTAATTCATGTTTAGCTTTTCTTTTGTAATGGTGTGTAGCTAATTCTTTCTCCATGTACTAGCTAACCACTACCTTGCTAACTTCTAACTCATGGGTGATTGCTTTACTTCATCTTGCAATTTGTATGGTTTTCTCTTCTCCGATGGGTTTCTTTTCATTTCTTGGCAAGTATCTTGTTGTAATTCTCCATATGATTCATGTGTGCCTCACTTGGAGCCTAGTCTTTGAACTAGTGCCTTGATGGAATATGGAGATGGATCACCAATATGCTATTTGTTGTACAACTTCATTATGTCGATTCTTGAATGTTGTATGCCTATTCATTAGCATCCCTTGAGTGTAGCTCTTTTGTTTCCATTATTGAAAGTCTAATTTGTAGGCCGATGACCATCTATGGAGGCTACAAGACAAGTCCAAGAATGAATCCCCATCATCCAAGTGAGAAAGTAATTAGACCAACAAGCAAGACATATCCATGCCAATGAATCAACATGAGGCATGCATCACTATCAAGGAGTTTAGTATGTTTTGGCAAGGTAGTTAAGGTTAGCTAGTCATGGTTTTCTTTCATTCAAGTTTTCTAAAGTTTTCTTTTCTTTTAGTGTGAATACAACAAACCTCTTCTTGATTTCTTTTCACTTACCACCATGAACATATCCATACACTCTTTAATTCCTTTCTTTGTGTTTTATTCATTCTTTTAAGCAAGAGAAGAATTCTCGTTTTCTTTTTCTCACGAGTATCGTAACGCTTCTACGCTAGCTCTCCTTGTGGTTCGACTCGGTATAGCTTTATGCTATAGCGGAAGATTGGAACAAGGTATATCAATTACATATTTGAAGTGAACAAGAACCAAAGGTGAACTCTAAACATTGAACCATATCTTTTATACCTAGTTCTTGTGCAAGAACTTCTTGTACCTTGTTTTTTACCAATCAATTTTTGGCGCCGTTGCCGGGGAGAGCGACGGTATTTGCTTTAAAAGTGAGAAACTAAACGATACTTCTTCTCTGTTGCAGGTACAGGTTGAAGATACAGAAAATCTTGCAGTGCAGAATCATATAAGTGGACCTGGGCCTCTGCTCTCGAAAGCAGAGCCCAGGATCCCTCCAAATTGCCGCGTAGCCGCGGCATTTTGCCGTGGGAACGCGGCAAAGAGGAGTTCACTTCTAACAATTTTTCTGCAGGGCTTGCTGCTTTGCAAATTACTTCTGCTGATATATCTGAAATCTTGTATTCTTCACCTGATATTTGTTAATCAACAGTAAAAGATTTGGTGTAAATTGATAAAAATTGTTTAGACATCTTGCATTATAGGCACGTGTCTTTCAATTACTTTACATTTACTGTTGAAGAGCGCGTGGGACAAGGTACGTAAGCATAAGCATATAGACTAGGACTCACTCGTTGTATGATTTAATTCCGCTTTGAGTGATTCTTGGTTGTTTACATCGTACACTTGCACGAATCAACTTTAAGGGCAAAACCCATAACAAAGATAAGGTGGGGATTTTATCACCCCTTCCTTAGCCCACAAACCATTTCCCCACGTACTCACAATCCCAAGCTTGTAAATAAAATTTGATAGACGTTGGCCCTAGGGACATTCGGACTCACTTAGGAGATTTTTCTAAGGGGGAAAAGTGTTGGAAAGTGACTTTCGTAAAATCGGTGTCTAGGAAAGGGGTTAAGGGCCGAAAGCCCGAAGGTTGTTGGTTACTTAATTAAGGAACGTCTTCGGACGGAAAACCTCCCACCAACTTTACCCTTCCCTGGCTGATTTGCTTATAGTCACAGTCTGCACCAAACCTCCTGTGGACGATCTATTGTTAGGAGTCGTCTAGGGTCAGAAACCTAGAAGCTTGGATTGATTTTTTTTTCTTTTAATTGTTTGTTATTTTTTCTTTTTCGCTGGTGTGATCGGTGTACGTTGTTTGTGATTATACGAGAGAGGTTTTGTGATCCTAATCCTTTCTACACTTACACTTCCATAACCACTTCATCCAATGAAGAACAACGTCTCACTTCAGGATCGATTTTATCCGATTCGCACCTCCATTCCTTCATGCATTCTTCTCCCCGAGCCTAATGGAAACAATTTTGAGCTGAAATCACAATTCATTAGTACACTTCCCCATTTCCATGGTCTAGAGTCTGAGGACGCGTACCTCTTTATTCGTGAGTTTGAAGAGGTATGCCAAATGATGAGAATTTCCCAACTGTCTGAGGATGCTGTTAGGTTACGGTTCATACCGTTTGCACTTAAGGATTTAGCTAAGAAATGGCTTTATAATCTTCCAGTCAGTTCCATATCTTTATGGGAGGATTTTGTTAAAGTCTTTCTTAAGAAATTCTATCCTATCCACAAAACAGCCCTCATGAGAAAGAACATAATGCAATTCAAGCAGGAAACAAATGAACCTTTCTGGAAGTATCTTGAGCGTTTCAAAGACCTTCTTGCCCTGTGTCCCCATCACGGCATAGAGAAATGGCGTCTATGCCAGATTATCTATGATGGATTAGATTACCAAACGAAAACCCTTTTAGAATCCATGTGCCAGGGGGAGTTTTTGAAAAAAGATGAACATCAGGGGTGGGATCTCTTTGAAACCCTAGCTGAAAAAACCATTCAGTGGGAGTCTTGTCCTGACAAATCCACTTCCACCACTTCCAGAACTGGTACACAATCCATAGAATCCTCTCTAGCTGCAGAAACCAAGATCACACAATTAATGAAGAGGATAGAGTTGCTTGAGTCAAAAGGAATTCTGTGGTCAACCAGGTCAACCCATTGCCTTTGATTAGACCAGGTTGCACCAACTGTCATGACCTTAGCCATGTTGTTGAGGAGTGTCCATTATATCAGCCACAATCATTTCAGGAGAAAATGAATGCAGCGTTTACCAGACCCAATAATCATCCATACTCCAACACTTACAATTCAGGATGGCAGAACCATCCAAATTTTCCATGGAGTCAGTCTGGTCCTGAGCATCATATGCTACCACTTCCATATCCATACAATGCTCAGTTTCATCCATCCAGTTTCGATCAGAATTCACTGTATGTTCATCCATCTCAAAGTCCACCACAGTCATATCAGTCTTATCAGAATCTTCTACCATTCTACCAATCACAATTCCAATCTCCATACCCTCAACATCCACCCCAAAATAATTCCGAAATATCTGAGTTGAAACAAATGATAGAAACCTTAACAAAAAACCAGCAGCAGGAGTTGAATGAAATGAAGGTCCAAATTGGGCAATTGGCTGAGAATCAAAGAAATTTGTTCCCAAATCAGCCATTGCTAAATCCCAAAGTTGAAGATTCAGGACCCAGTCACTGTCATGCCATTCATACCCTGAGATCTGGTAAACAAGTTGACAATAAGGTTTCTATTTCACAATCTCATCCAGTACCAAAGCCAACACCTCATGTCCCAATACCACCAACTTTTGACAAACCATCTTCTAGTGCAGAGCCATCCACATCTCAAGCCAAGGGTAAAGAAAAGGTAGATGAGCAACCTTATAAGCCTAGAGTACCATATCCAAATAGGCTTCTAAATAACAAGTCAAATGCTCACATGGAGAAGTTAAAAGAAATATTCAATAAGGTCCAAATCAATGTCCCTCTTCTTGATGCCATTCAACAAGTGCCATCATATGCCAAATTTTTGAAGGAAATGTGCACCAAGAAGAGGAAGACCCAAGTCCCTAAAAAAGTCTTCCTTGCATCATCCATTAATGAGTTGCTCACTGGTCCAATTCCTGTTAAGTACAAAGACCCAGGGAGCCCCACCATTTCATGCATCATAGGACAGACTATAATAAATAGGGCACTTCTTGATTTGGGGGCCAGCATTAATCTCCTACCTTTCTCTGTGTACCAACAATTGGGGTTAGGTGATCTCCTCCCGACCCAAATGACCATCCAATTGGCTGACCGCTCTGTTACTAAACCCAAGGGGGTAATTCAAGATGTCCTTGTCAAAGTTGGAGAATTCTTTTATCCTGTTGACTTTGTTGTCCTTGAAACAAAACCAGTGTCAAATTCCAATCAAAGGGCACAAATTCCTGTCATTCTGGGACGACCATTCCTGGCTACTGCAAATGCCATCATTAATTGCCGGAATGGGTCAATGAGGCTGAGCTTTGGTAACATGACACATGAACTCAATGTCTTCCACACACAGCCTCACAAAACAAAAAATCAAACATTTGAGGTTAGCTTTATTGAGGACAATTGTGAGGATTCAAAAGATGAGTCACAATTCTGTGATTCTCTTCAAGAACCTCCAATTGATATATCTTTTGAAGACTTGTTTGCTGATGAGATTATGTGTTTAGATGAGTCAACTCGGGGTAAATTAGCTGATTGTCCACTTCCGGATGTTGATTTGAGTTTTGAAGAATTATAAGGAGAAGAGTTAAAATTTCTTAAAATTGGAAGTGATGAGATTCTGAGTGAGAATGGTGATAAGGACTTTGTTTGTGAACGATGTGGTGGAATGAGTATGAATGAAAATAACAACCAATTGAAACTGGAAACACCTAGGGTTAGAATAATTCAGACCGTTTCCCAATGGAGCTCAAGAAAGAGAACACATTGGAACGATGGGAAACGGGCCAGAGGGAAGCGACCAAAAGCCCAGGTGAGAGTTACACTTGTATATTCCTTGTAAATAATTCCTTCCCCTTCCATTTTGTTTCATGCATACATATATCATAATGCATTGAGGACAATGCATGAAATAAGTGTGGGGGAGGGTTTACTAACATAGAGTTTTTAGACTTTCTTTCTTTTACATTTCCTTTCTTTCTTTTTACATTTCTTTAGAAATAATAAAAATATAAATATAAAAAAATAAAAACTTTTTGAAATAAGAGACAAAGTTTTGTTCTATTTTTAAGAAAATTAAGATGTATCTTAGAAATTAAGAAAGCCTTAATTATGACATCTTAAACATAGTTGAAGTAATAGATCTTGTTTGAAATTATAGACTAAGTAAGTAAAATTGGTGAGATATTTTTATCTTGAATTTTTACCTTAGATAAATATGCACTTTACACTTACACATTTCTTGGGATGGAGACAAAGACCAAAAATGCCATATAAATAAAAAAAAAAAAGAAAAAAAATATATATATATATAAATAAAAGATCACTTATTAAGCTGGATAACTATGCCTCAAGAAGCATGATTATTCACGCCTAACGGTGATAATAAATAATCCCCTTTAGTTTCGTGGCCTTTTCTACTCGAGACCTTAAACCCGAGGGATGTTTTCTCATCTGGTGCCCTAAGACCGTCTGGTTTGGGAGTCATCGGTTAAAGGCTCGCTACAAGGGTAGACTAGAAAGCCTAAACTAAGGGAAGAAAAAAGCATAAAAAGTATATATAAATAAATAAATGGCTTGATGGTTAGAGTTGAAATCCCAGAAATCTTCACTTACACGGTGTGCATATTATCTAGGTTTTATGAAAGATAAAATATTCAATCCAATTTTGAATTCTTACCTTAATTGAAGACAAGATCTTGCATGGATACTAAGTTTAAGGAAGAATGATTATAGGTGGACTTATGACCTAGGATCACTTATATTTTTGCAAAAATAGTTCGTAAACATGTCTCTTATTCAAAATGCGTTTTCAAAATACTAACATTTGTCTTCTTTCTTTATGGATTTTGTAGGTGTAATCCGCTGAAAACCCTCAGGAGACAACACTCCTCCTCTAGGGTAACCTAGAGGTTTAACGGCTTGTTGCACACGCTCAGTGCAATCGCGTCACCTGCGAAAGTGGTGTAAATAAATTGGTAGTATAGATTTTTCTTTTCTTTTTCTTTGTTTTGCTCGGGACGAGCAAAAGAATAAGTGTGGGGGTGTGATTGGTATCCAATATTGCATATTTTACATCATAATCCCCATGCATATTACAAATAAATATGTGATTTTTACTCCTCTTCTCTACATATTTGCAGGTACATACTTAAAGGAGAGATTTCCAAATAATCACTTAATTAACACTAATTAAGTGATTAATCAAGATTAAAGATAAAGCCAAATTCAAATCCAGATCCAGAAAGATCCGCCCAACAAACGAAGATTCTAGATATACCACGTGGCCAAACTAACTCTCAACAACCTTCAACAGAAAGATCCGGATCAACGGCCAGGATCTTGCCGCGATCCGCGGCTTGGGCGCGGCAGATCTAGGGCCGTTGAGCCCCGGATTTTGTGGCAACCTTTGGCTCTCGAAGCTTCTCCTTTCTGCTATAAATAGTGCACCTTCACCTGCGAGCAAAAACTGATCAGAGAAGAGAGGGAGATTAGTTCAAAGTTTTGTATTTTGTTAGTTTTTCTTTAGGATTTTTAGCTCTCTATGATCTTCTTCTCCCTAGATTTCATTGCAAGAGAGAGTTGTAAGAGAGAGAGAGAGCTTGTATCATCAAGGAGTGACAACTTGGAGCTATACAAGGATTGATCCATTCTCTACTCCTCTACTTGAGCTTGATTCTAGTTTGATTTCTTTCCTTACTTGCTTTGTTTACTTTCTTGCAATTTAATTCATGTTTAGCTTTTCTTTTGTAATGGTGTGTAGCTAATTCTTTCTCCATGTACTAGCTAACCACTACCTTGCTAACTTCTAACTCATGGGTGATTGCTTTACTTCATCTTGCAATTTGTATGGTTTTCTCTTCTCCGATGGGTTTCTTTTCATTTCTTGGCAAGTATCTTGTTGTAATTCTCCATATGATTCATGTGTGCCTCACTTGGAGCCTAGTCTTTGAACTAGTGCCTTGATGGAATATGGAGATGGATCACCAATATGCTATTTGTTGTACAACTTCATTATGTCGATTCTTGAATGTTGTATGCCTATTCATTAGCATCCCTTGAGTGTAGCTCTTTTGTTTCCATTATTGAAAGTCTAATTTGTAGGCCGATGACCATCTATGGAGGCTACAAGACAAGTCCAAGAATGAATCCCCATCATCCAAGTGAGAAAGTAATTAGACCAACAAGCAAGACATATCCATGCCAATGAATCAACATGAGGCATGCATCACTATCAAGGAGTTTAGTATGTTTTGGCAAGGTAGTTAAGGTTAGCTAGTCATGATTTTCTTTCATTCAAGTTTTCTAAAGTTTTCTTTTCTTTTAGTGTGAATACAACAAACCTCTTCTTGATTTCTTTTCACTTACCACCATGAACATATCCATACACTCTTTAATTCCTTTCTTTGTGTTTTATTCATTCTTTTAAGCAAGAGAAGAATTCTCGTTTTCTTTTTCTCACGAGTATCGTAACGCTTCTACGCTAGCTCTCCTTGTGGTTCGACTCGGTATAGCTTTATGCTATAGCGGAAGATTGGAACAAGGTATATCAATTACATATTTGAAGTGAACAAGAACCAAAGGTGAACTCTAAACATTGAACCATATCTTTTATACCTAGTTCTTGTGCAAGAACTTCTTGTACCTTATTTTTTACCAATCAGTGACCCCTACGGGCTTGGTTGCAGGTCAGCCTGATCCGATTTTACTGTGACACTGGCGCTTGGGTTATCCTTCGTTACAAAAGATCCACTCTATTATTCCTGTTGAGTCCTCTATTTCTTCTTTAGGCTGTGAGCCTTTGAGAGGTAAGTATCATCGTGCTACCTTTCCGAGTCGAGTCAATAGTCGTAGTAGTTCTCCTTTTGAGTTGGTCCACTCTGATATTTGGGGTCCCAATTGTATGCCCTTTATTAAGGATTTTAGATATTTGTTGCTCTTTATTGATGATTTCTCTCGCATGACGGGTTGTATCTCCTAAAATAGAGGTCAGAAGTGTCCAGTGTAATCGAGCCTTTCTTTAATGAAATAAAAAACAGTTTTCTATTTTTATTCGTGTGCTTCGTACTGACAAAGCCCTGGAGTATGTAAAGAAGAAAGTATCTATTTTTTGTTCCAAAAATGGTATTATTCATCAGATCTCTTGTTCTCATACATCATAGCAAAATAGAGTTGCCGAAAAAACACAAACATATTCTGGATGTTGCTAGAACTTTAATGATCCATATGAGTGTTACGAAATATTTATGGTCTGATGCTGTGTCAAGTTCTTGCTATCTAATTAATAGGATGCCTTCTTCTATTCTGAATAAAAAATCTTCGTCATGTCTCTATGCTGACAAAAACTCCTCCATGACTCCTTGTATCTTTGGATGCACTTGTTTTGCTTAAGACTTATCTCCTGGGCTAGATAAGTATCTCCTAGATCTATAATACGTATTCATTGGGTATAGAACTCAAAAGGATACCGGTGCTATAATCCTTTCACCAGGAAGTATTTAATATCTGCTAATGTTACATTCTTTGAGTCTGTTCCATATTTCTCTACACAGGTTCCTCTCACTGTATCTAAGATTGTTCCTCCTTCACTGTTTGTGCCATTACTTACACATGCCTCTGTTGTTTCTTTACAAGTACCGCCAGCAGAATCTAAAGATCCACCTGCATCAAAGCCAGAACGGGATTTCAGATATATCTACACTCATCGCCCGAAGGTTCCTGCCTCCGAACCTATTCCGACTATTCCTTCTTCGGTAGACGGTCCTAACCCCTCTACCAACAGCTTCACCCTCTGATCTTGATGTTCCTATTGCCCTTTGAAAATGTAAACGGTCTTGCACTGATCACCCTATTTCTAATTTCATCTCTTATGATAATCTAAATCCTACTTTTCGCCAATTTGCTCTCTCTTTACTTTCTAAGTCTATATCCAGGTTATACAGAGGCTTTATTGGTACCTGCCTGGAAACATGTTATGGATGAGATGGAAACTCTTGCTTCTAGAGGAACTTGGAGTTGGTTTCAGCACCAAAAGATGCGGTGATTGTTGGTTGTCGCTGGGTATTCACTCTAAAATACCACCCATATGGTTTTGTGGATAGATATAAGGCCAGACTCATGGCCAAAGGGTATATCCAGACATATGGCATCGACTATTTTGAGACGTTCTCGCCAGTTGCCAGGATAAACTCTATCAGGATTTTGTTCTCTATAACTGTTAACTTTTCATGACCATTGTTCCAGCTGGATGTCAAGAATGCCTTCTTAGATGGGGATCTTCAGGAGGAAGTGTATATGGAGCAACCTCTAAGTTATGTTGCTCAGAGGGAGACTAAAGTCTATCATCTAAAGAAGGCTATATATGAACTCAAGCAGAGTCCAAGGGCGTGGTTTGAGAAGTTTCATCTTACCATTTCTGGTATTGGCTTTCGCTGATGTCATTCAGATCATTTTGTCTTCGTTAAGCGCACAAGATCTGACATTCTAGTTCTCGCTGTCTATGTTGATGGCATTCTACTGACTAGGAGTGACTCAGCTGAGATAGCAGAGACTAAGATGTATCTCAAGCATCATTTTGTAATCAAGGACATGGGACGTCTGAAATACTTTCTGAAAATTAAAGTTACATATCAGAAATACAGTGTACTTCTTTTTCAGCGAAAGTATGCACTGGACCTTCTGGAGGAAACAGGTTTTTTGGGATGCAAGCCTGCTAATACACCAATGATAGCCAATGCGGATTTATAATTTGATGACAGTCATATCGATGATCCAGGAAGATATAGGAGATTGATTGAGAAACTAAACTATCTTACAGTGTCTAAGCCAGATATAACCTTTATTATAGGAGTTCTGAGTATATTCATGCATCAGCCCAGAGAAGCTCACTGGTTAGTGGCGATGAGGATTCTAGCTTACATCAAGAGTTGTCCAGAAAAAGGGTAGATATATAGGAAACATGGACATGTACGCATTTCTGAATACTCTGATTCAGGATATGCTGGTGATCGAGAGGATAGGAAGTCTACTTCTGCTTATTGCACTTTTGTTGGAGAAAATCTGGTGACCTGGAGAAGTAAAACAAGATCTGTCTCGCTCAAGTGCTGAAGCTGAGTATAGAGTTATGGCTCATACGACATGCGAGATGGTGTGGTTACAAAATTTACTGATGAAGCTTGGTTTCAGACAGCCTAGACCCATGCTTATGCATTGTGATAATCAGTCTGCCATTTATATTTCCCAGAACCTAGTGTTTCATGGAAGAACAAAACACATTAAGGTCGATTGTCGCTTTATTATAGATGCTTATACCAAGAAGGTGGTTATATTCCAGTTCACACTATCTTTGAAGCAGTTGGCTGATTTACTTACCAAAGCCATCTCATCTCAGGTGTTTTCTAATCTTTGTAACAAGCTGGGCATGTTGGATGTCTACGCTCCAGCTTGAAAGGGAGTGTCAAGTCATTAGTATTTGGGTTATTGGGTGATTACCCATCTCTATCCATATACCCTCCTTGTTCTCTATATATATCTTGTAACTCTCTTCATCAAATACAATCTTCTTTTTAGGGTTTTCTATTTCTCTACAGTAACTGTATGGTCCCATTAGGTGTTCTTCATTTTCATGTGACCTTGTCCCCGAGTTTAATGCAGTGGACACCCCACATCTGGAAAGGGTCTTCTTCCCATTGTTTTCTTTTTAAGAAGGAACCTCCATTTATCCTTCTCTAGGTACAAATGCAATCATCATTTGAAATGATGTCGTACCAAACGTTGCAGAAAATTAGCCAAAGCAACATAGTAACATTGCTGACAGAAAATTAAATTTCTTTACAATTACATTCCAACCACTGGAGACGTTCGAAAAGGTGAAGTCAACAGTAAAACAGGCCTGAAGAGAGTGTGTTCGCTACTCTAAAATGGGTATGTTCCTTGTAGTTGTAAAACCCCCAAGAAGAAACCAATACAAACTATTGTGACCCGATCTCAGAAAAACAGTGGTTAAGACTCTACAAACGGATCCTCAAACTATTTGCCAAAAAAAACCTTTATTCATTAAGTTGAAGTCTTCATGTTCTAGTTTTTTAAGATAACTTATAAATATACTGGCCAGGGTGGATGGAAAAGAAATAATGAAAGTAGAAACAAATATGGCAGATTTGGTCTTTTCTTGTTTGCTAGTATAATATTTGGTAATATACCACTGTGAAAGAGAGGGAGTTCTAGTAAATGATGTCTGATTGTTTTCGTAAACCCTGTTACAGAAAATATTGGAAGGTCTTTACTTAGTCATAGATCCATATATTGGGCTTTATGAGGATCTGTAACATCTGTTTCCAAAAACTCATCACCAACCATCTCACAGTGCTCATTTTCTGTTTATGTTAGCCAAAACTGAAAAGTATAGAAACATCATATATAATATTACTCTACGGTTTCTGAAATTGTTCATTTCAAGCATGGAATAAATATGCACTTCTCCTTTAAAAGAAATTGATCTGAGTCTTCTTAGTATTATAACGAATATGAAACCAAATCTGAAAATCCTATAGTAAGGCAGTATATTTTGTAAGATAACATTCTTTCAAAAGATTGTCATATAGTAATTGTTCTGAGCATTGCCAGTTGATATTTCTCTGTGATATACATATTAGACTATAGAGATGTTATTAATGTCTACTCATTAACCTTTGCTACTGTGCAATCTCCACAACTGGTTTGTAGCTCTTGCTTAGAGGTTAGCATTACATGAACATACATTAGCAAGGCGTGAACCGGAAACTGGAGCAAAAGAGCTGAATGCCCTCAAAACTAGAGGAAAATGTGTCTCCTTACCTTGTTCTGGTGTGAACTATAAAATGAGTCGTAACAAATATGTCATCTCATTATACGGGTTATATTACTTTGTATAGTAAGGATACAAGATAAAAATGTGCCTTTCGAGCAGCATACAACTTCCAGATGCCTTTACATTGCATAGAAAATGTTATCTAAATTACCAAAAGAGATAAGTCCAATCATAAGAAAATTGTGGCAATAAGTACCCACAGGCATGGTATGGGTGCTGGAAAGACAGACCTTCAAGTAGACCATGTACGAAATTAGGCATGGAAAAGTTAGAAAACGAAGTGAGCATCTTTAGAAAGATGAAACTAAGATTATCCAGACATCATCCTCTCTTGCACCTCGGGGACCTACTCAATAAGGAGACTAAGGAGGACCTAATTGTGGGAAATGGTATCCGGGACATTTGTGTCTTGGCCTCAGGTACCAATTCAAAGTATATTTGAGGAACCAATACAGAAACAAATAGGTGTTCTGTTAAAGTTGATATGGATGAAGGGGCAAACATAAATCTCTTTGTTTAGCAATAATTTAACCAAAGACATGGCCATCCTTTATTGTACTTCTCTATCACGCTAATAACGCTTAATAGCTTACTTTCACAGTAGTACTGCTTTTATCTTTTAAAACATAACATGAATGTTGTGCAATCATTTTTCTGAGGATAAATGGTTCAGGCAGGATTCAAAACCCACATCTCCTACATACCAGACATTCACCACTACACTAATAAAACATGCGGACTATGCCTTCCCTGCTTGCCACAAAAAATACATGAGATTTTTCAACTTGGAATTGAAGTCAACACATAAATAGAGCCTCATGCTTAAAGCATAAATATAGATTGTGTGCGTGCATGATGCACACAGGTTTGCAATATACAGTCTATAGACTTTTACTCTAGATGCCCATCACATTCTTGTTATCAGAATGTTAAGTCATGTGGGGAAAAGGAGGCAATAGCAATAATGATAATGATAATAAAATCATGAGAACATACCACTAATTACTTCCCCATCTGTTGGCAAGCCGCTAGAGAAGTGAACGTGTAGCCTTGACATACGCTTTAGTCCAGATTGCAAGATGGATTCCAAGTTCTTCTTATAGGTTCCATGCACACAAACTGCGATGTTTTACTAGATATATTTTGGTTCCATAGAAACAGAGAATAAAAGTCATCAATAAGTTTCTTGTCTGCCATATTTTACCTGGTACCTCATCAGCTGACCGGATGGGCTTCAATAAGCTCTCAGAGCTCACAGTCTACAAAGGAATGAAGAACCAATAAGAATTACCAGAGCTAAATCACAATTTATTCCTAATTGAAAACAAGTAAACAATGCAACAAACATGAATGCATTAACAGAACAACTTACACAAGCATCTAACCAATTATTGAATCAAGCATTAGTCTAAACCAAGATTTCAGAACTGTGTTTCGGTTTCAGTCCCTCTGTCAGCATTTAGCTAAGTGGGTTTCAATAGCTTATGAAGCTTTATTCTAGTTTCGGTTTTAGTTATTTGGAAAAGATGTTTTCAGAAGTAATGATATACACAAGTTATATATCATTATATATAACCATAGTTTTGCTAATCTTATAGAAAACAAAGAAGTATATAAGATTTGCAAATGTTGTAGCAACATGAAAAACATGGTAATGAGCTAATGGTAATCCAATCAACATTCTTTTCATCATGAGCATTTGAAAAAAATTGTTCATTTTTTACTAACTGATAAAGATATAATTTTAAATCATTAGACAACATATGTAGCAGAATTATTAGATTCAGTTTAGATACAGTGGCTTCCTATCTCTGGTAATATATTAGATTCATTTTCTTTATTGAAATGTAATTCTGCAAGTACCCTTTTTTTTTTTTTGTGGGGGATGGTTTGGGGGGGGGGGGGGGGGGGGGGGTGGGGGAGGGGGTGTTGCGCAGTCACCCCACTCGAAGGGAAGAAATCCCCTTGTATTCATATCCATCCACCCCTCTAAAATCTAATTAGCAGCCCCAACCCCCCGGCACCCACACACACAATAGTATGGGTGAATGGATAGGATTAATTAAGGCAATAGTTTATGACTAGGATTATTTGATATAAATTACAGCTGCAAAAATTGCTGTACGACGATCTCTATTGAAGACTTCAAAAGTTTCTGCCGAAATTGTTGCAACGTGTGGTCCCACAATAGTTGTAGAAACCCAATAGATTTCTAAGTCTCCTAGATCCTATGTTTGTGATCAGTCAAAGACTTTTGTCTTCTTAGATGAATGGCTAGATTTAATAATAAAAAAAATTATCCCAACTCTTTTGAACAAATACTGCACTTTTCACAATGAATTCCGAATTCGATTAGAGACAAAAAAGTTAAAACATGTTCAAATTCTTATCAGATAAAATAAAATATAAAAGAGCTAGTTTTGAATTCGAATTCCAGGAAAAAGAATAAAAAGAGGTTCCAATTCAAAGACATTTTGTATATTTTCACAGCTTGGAGATTGATTTTCTTAAAGGTAAAGTTTCTATCTGTCAATGAACTGGTAGCTATAGATAAATGGATTTGGGTTTTGGAGTCTGGCACATTCAGCTTAAGTTTACACAATAAGATCCTAAGCTATAAGTTAAATTGAGGTCACGTTTCCACTCAGCTCCTGCTCCCAAATTTTCTGGGAGCAGTGGGTTTCAGAAGTTTCACCAGGATGACGGTTTATGGATGGATTCCTCAGCGATGGAATCCCGTAAACTCAATCAATATAAACAACTTGTCGTGACCATGACGGTTTGTCGCTTGGTTGACTTTGTAATAAAAGTAAGTAGGTTGAGGGGCTTCATTGATTAGTAAACCTACGGTGCTGGTGACGGTTAGGACTGTGGTCGTCGTCTCCGGTTTGCCTAAGTAGTTCTGGCTTTGGTTTTTTATTTTTTGGGAAAAGTTTACAACTACAGGACACAGATGAATTGTTAGCTTCGATAAATGAGTTACGGTTTTGGAACCCAAACCATTCAACTTCAGTTTGCATAGTGTAGGCTAGCTATAGGTTAAATTGGTTTGGGTTTTTACAAACTGATAAATTTCCTTTATATTCATCATCCTTATCACCAAACTAGGAGTCTTGGTGAACTGTGAGAACTGGAGAGAGGAGTAATGGTGCCGTCGAAGGGCATGGAAGGGACAAGTTGGGCGAGAACAATAAGGATCCATGTCTCGCTAAGCTATAAGTTCAATGAGTTCTTAGACCCGACTCATTTGTTTTACATTGAGTCTCCAAACCTAAACAACCAACCGATGGGCCCCATGTGGTAATTTTCTGCAAACTCGAGTGCTTTTGGTATCTTCATGTCTACTTGGAAGAATGATATGTTTTTCTAACATGGTTACAAGGTTAATTCACTAAACCATTCCCAGGTTAAAACTGCAAGCTAAAACCAAGTAACCAACTCATTTACTATAGGCTATGGTCTTCCCTAAACTAACTATTAAAGTCCCATTACTTCACCAAAACTCCAAGTTATAGTGAGAGTTGAGGGTAATATATTTATATTCTAACACGCCCCCAAGGTTAAGTGCCCTTTTCATGAGTAGAAACCTGGGCTTTTGCATAGCGGTATTTTCTTTCTTTTTTTAAATCCACTATTTGAATACGCTCCCGGTGGGAAATGAACGTGAGTTCCTCTAATTCCATATTAAAGTTCATGCCACTTCACCATAACTCCCAAGTTATGGTGAGGATTGAGGGTAATATTATTTATATTCTAACATTAACATTCAAAACTCAGAACTTGCTTTCAAATAATAAATAAAAATATAAAAAAATAGTAGTGCATATAAAGCATCTAAAATCAAAGATGAAGAAAAGAAAAGATAAGTATGACCATAGGAGAACACAAAAAAAAAGGAGGGAAGGGTGAAGAAGAAGAGAAGGAAGAGGAAAAGAAAGAAGACAGAAGCAAAAGGAGGAAGCAAAGAGTTTGAATAAGAAAATAGCAAGTATGGGACGCATAGCGCGGACAGGGACATCGGCATGAGTGCAAATATAACGCGACATAAAAACGTTAAGTTGACAAATCAATAAAAAATAAGATAGGGGGACACGGCAACATGTCTCTGTTCGTATGGATGTGATTAGGTAAAATATGTTGGATATTCTGCTTAACAGGAATCAATCTGATAACTAATCAAGATCACTGAGATATCAACAATCTAATTGGCCAGGTCGGCAAATATCAGGTGGGAGTTTTCCGTTCAATAGAACGTTCCTTAATTTAAGAACCACCTTTCAATTTCCTTTCTTGGTTAAACACCAATTAGACTGAATCTAAATCAGTCTCGATATACTGTAAAGTATATCCCCTGTATAAAGGACCTAATCCACTTATACAGTATTTGGAGTGAGGTACGCTTAGAGCGAATCTCCTTAAGACAATTACGTCCCCCGCACTGGTGCTAACGGGATAATGGACGCTGATCTCCCAAGATACAACACTCCTTCACGGTATTTGGATAGCACTACCAAATCACCGTACGGTCGAACCGTAGTCAACCAGTACCTTCACAGGATCGTTGAAGCAGCGGTACAAGGACAAATTTTGGATGAATATTTGCCTTTACTTTGGAGTAGCACCCACTGTTGAGAACGAAGGAAGGTTGAAGAATATTCTTCTTCAGAAGTCTTAGATTCAGACAACAATTCTATAAAAGAATTTATTGAATTTTCTAAGCCCTCTTTCAGAACGAATTTTGCAGAATCTTCTTTGGAAGTCGCTTCGGAAACCGAGTTTCGGATTTCCCACTTCTCGCTGGAATTCGCTTTGGAACTCTACTTCCCAGTTCAGAACGCAGGCTTGCTTCTGCTTCAGAACTCAGATAGAAAGAGAGAGTTGTTTTCTTGGTGTTGGTGTGTTGTTGTGTGTTTCTATTGAGAATATGGAGTCCTTTATATAGCCTTCCAGGAGGGGCCAACAGGTTCGAACCCAAACGAAAGGTTGCAACCTATCAACCCAACAGTCATGACTGTTGGCTGTCCAATTGGTTCGCAACCTTTGGCAGTCAACTGGCTGGTTCGCAACCATTGGCGGGAGCGGGTCTGGTTCGCAACCTTTGGCGCAACCGTTGGCAGACCAACAGGCTCGCAACCATTGGCCGTCCAACTGGTCTGACACCTGTTGGCAGATCGGTTCGAAACCTGACAGCAGAGCGGGTCCGTTGGCGGGGCGGAGCGGGTTTGGTTCGGGTAGCGACCCATACCCTTTAGACCTGATTCAAAAAGAACCAGGCCAGGTAGGGAACCCAAACCCGAACCCGAACCCGAACCAGGACCAGGACCCGAGCCCGAGCCCGGCACCGGCGCCGGCCGCCGCCGCCGCCGCCAGCGGCGGCGCGCGCACGCATGATAGGGCATGGTTCCCTCCCAATCGCGCGCGAAAACTCCAAGTACCCAAAGGGCACGCCCTTTGTTCTCAATTTTCTCTATTTATACACCACAAACTTCCATCCCACGGTCAATGTGGGATAAATGCTTTTAGCTACCTTTAGTCCCGTTTTGGCTTTGAATTAGGCAATCTTTAGACTTGAATATCTCATTCATTCGAAGTCGGAATTGAACATGTGAATATACCACGTTCATCTTCAATGGAAGGAGAACACACTCCAACCATCATCCAGTTGATTCGATCAACGGATCTCGCCATAATTCAGCTCAAAGATTCGCTTTCATATTCTTCAATTCCAACAATCCCCCACAATAAATGGAGATTCAAGGAAATGACACACAAAGAGACTGACTCTATTGTGAAAGGTACTTGAGAAAAGAAACTGCATAAGGATAGGTGAACTAGGTCTTGAACCTTCCATAGCGAAACCTTTATCGGACTTACTGGCTAATCAGTGAACTAAGTCTTGAACTGTTAGCCGTTAGTGTAAGCCAAGTCAACAAGCTTCACACAGTGACTTTCCAAATTAACTTTGGTTCTCGGTTGTGTACGTTTTGGCCCTGGACATTCTTGGTTTCAAAGAGTATCTTTAGGAAATAACAGCCTCCATAGAAATTCCCAAAGAGCCGACCCAACTCTATACTCACATAGGTGATGGACCTATTAATAGTAGTCTACTCTACTCCACTTGTTTAGTAACAAGATATAGGCATCATTAAAAGGGTTAAGCTTATCCTTAATCCACTTGTAGAAAAGCACTTATGTGCACCTTAGGAATGGATTGGAGTCAAACTCCCAAGTGCTTACTTGCTGAGTCAATCATAACTAGTTTTTCCTCTTGAACTTAGTCCGTGGGATCTCCAGTCGCTAAGTGAGGTTTCCATTAAGCTGACTCGGTAAGGTTAGGCTTTTAGACCCATTCGCCTCGATGCGCAGTTTATACGCTCTCCACTTAAACCTTTAGTAAGCGGATCCGCTAAATTATCCTTTGACGATACAAAGTCAATAGAGATAATTCTATTTGAGAGCAACTGCTTCACGGTATTATGTCTACGACGAATATGTCTAGACTTACCGTTGTATATAACATTTTGTGCCCTAGATATAGCTGCTTGATTATCGCAGTGTATACATATAGCGGGCACTGGCTTTTGCCATAATGGTATATCTTCTAAAAATTATCGAAGCCATTCTGCTTCTTCTCCAGCCTTATCTAAGGCTATGAATTCCGATTCCATAATGGAACAGGCAATACATGTTTGCATAGAAGACTTCCATGATACCGCTGCTCCTGCTAGAGTAAATACGTATCCGCTAGTTGATTTTGATTCCTCAGAATCTGCAATCCAATTAGCATCACTGTATCCTTCCAGTACAGGTGGATACTGTCCATATCTCAAGGCATATTCCTTGGTATGTGATACGTAACCCAATATTCATAGTAGAGCGGTCCAATGTAGATCACTAGGATTGCTAGTGTATCTACTTAACTTGCTTACAGCGTAAGCAATATCGGGTCTAGTGCAATTCATCAAATACATTAGACTTCCGATAATCTGAGAATACTCTAACTGGCGTATTCCAGTTCCTGTATTCTTATGAAGGTGGACGTGTGGGAGAAAAGGATTTGTATTTTCTTTTATCCCATGATCCTTGAATCTTTCTATCATCTTATCCACATAGTGAGATTGAGATAGACTGATTCCATCTGGTGTTCTGGTGATTTTAATTCCTAAAATTACATCAGCAACCCCCAGATCCTTCATGTCAAAACTATTGGATAACATTCTTTTAGTGGACTTAATAATCTCAATATTAGTCCCAAGTATCAACATGTCGTCTACATAAAGACAAACAATGATACATGCGTTTCTAACTGTTTTCGTGTAAACACACTTATCGCATTCATTGATAGTGAATCCATCTTTGATCATGACACTATCAAATTTCTCATTCCATTGTTTTGGAGCCTGCTTTAAACCGTATAAGGATTTTACCAATTTACACACCTTGTGTTCTTGGCCCTTGACTATAAATCCTTCAGGTTGCTCCATATATATCTCTTCATTTAATTCACCATTTAAGAATGCAGTCTTGACATCCATTTGATGGATATCTAAGTTATGCAATACTGCTATTGCAATCAACATTCGAATGGACGTTATTCTTGTTACTGGTGAATAAGTATCGAAGTAGTCAAGTCCTTCTTTTTGTCGATAACCCTTGGCTACTAATCTAGCCTTGTACTTATCGATAGATCCATCGGGTTTTAATTTTCGTTTGAAAATCCATTTACACCCAATTGGTTTACTGCCAGGAGGCAAGTTTACCAATTCCCAAGTATGATTACTTAGTATGGATTCTATTTCACTATTTATAGCTTCTTTCCACATTTGTGCTTCTGGGGTTGACATAACCTCTTTAAATGTTTGAGGCTCGCTCTCAATAGCGTATGCTATGAAATCTGGACCAAAAGATTTTGAGATTCTAGATCTCTGACTTCTTCTTGGTTCAGTTTCCGCATTAACAATTGGTTCCTCGTGGCTTTCGTCCCTGAACACTATCTCGTGTGTTCTTTTCCCAGAAGTCTTATCTGCTTTCCGTTTGTACGGAAAGATGTCATCAAAGAACACAGCATCTCTAGATTCGATAATCATGTTTACATGAATATCTGGTATCTCTGATTTATGAACCAGAAATCTGTAGGCACTACTATTCAAGGTATAGCCTATGAATATGCAGTCCATAGTTTTTGCTCCCAACTTAGTCTTTTTAGGTAATGGTGCTAGCACCTTTGCAAGGCACCCCACATTTTAAGGTAATGGTAGGAAGGTGTCCTTCCATGCCATAACTCGAAAGGTATAAGACCAAGTTTCTTGTGGGGTACTCTATTTAGAATATAATTTGCAGTTAATAGAGCTTCCCCCCACAAGTTCTGCGGAGCTCCAGAACTTACGAGCATGGAATTAACCATCTCCTTCAAAGTTCTGTTCTTCCGTTCAGCAATTCCATTCTGCTGAGGAGTGTATGGTGCTGTAGTTTGATGGATTATACCAAAATTAGCACATAACTCACTAAAATCATTTGATTCATATTCTCCGCCTCTATCGGATTTTAGAATCTTGATTTTCTTGTTGAGTTGATTCTCAACCTCGGCTTTATATGTTATAAACATATTTATTGCCTCATCCTTACTGTTTAAAAGATACACATAACAGTATCTTGGACAGTCATCGATAAAAATAATGAAATACTTTTTACCGCCTCTAGTTGGCATAAACTTCAAGTCACACAGATCGCTATGAGTTAACCCTAAAGGTTCTGTATTTCGATCAATTGAGTGAAATGAATTTTTCGCTAACTTGGCCTCAACACAAATCTCACACTTGCGAATTTCTTCCAATTTGAGTTTAGGAATATATCCCAGATTAGACAAGTTCTTTAATGACTTGTAATTTACATGCCCTAATCTAGCATGCCACAAAATAGGAGACTCAACCAAATAAACAGAAGAATTTCTTTTATTTATAAGCTTCGGGTACAAATACACAGACTTTTTATCTACCACTGTAACATTGGCTTTAAAAAGTCCAACAAGATAACCTTTTCCCACATACATCCCTCCCTTAGTAAGTACAAATTTATCAGATTCAAACACCATTCTAAATCCTTTCTTACTAAGTATTGATCCGGAGATCAAATTCTTGCGGATGTCTGGAACATGAAGCACATCGTTAAGAGTAAGCTCTTTCCCCGATGTCCACTTCAGGATGACCTTGCCCTTTCCTTCAACCTTTGAGACGGCTGAATTCCCATGAATAGTTGCTCATCTTGCTCCAGTATTTGATATTCAGAGAATAATAATTTCTCAGAGCAGATGTGCCGAGTAGCCCCAGTGTCTACCCACCAATCCTTATTGTTGGTTGTCAGATTCACTTCTGACACCACAGCTGAAAGGCTTGGAGACTCATGGTCGGTCAAGTTTGCCTGTGGGTGGCTTTTCTTGTTCTTTTTGAGACGGCTGCGACATTCATTCGCCTTATGCCCCTCTTTATTGCAGATGTAGCAGGTTCCCTTGAAGCGCATGTTCTTGCCTTCTTGGACCTTGCCTTTGTACCCCTGGGAAGTCTTTTTCCGCTTTAAGCCTTTGGAAGTAGACGTTTTCCCCTTTGAGTCCTCGATCACATTTGCTTTTGCTTCGTAGGAGTTCTTGCTGCTCCTTTTCTCGGACTTTCTGTTGTCCTCCTCGATTCGAAGCCTCACAATGAGATCTTCCAACTTTAACTCCTTTCGCTTGTGCTTCAGGTAGTTCTTGAAATCTCTCCACGCAGGTGGGAGTTTCTCCACGATAGTAGCCAGCTGAAAAGTTTCAGGAAGAATCATACCTTCGGCTTCTATCTCGTGCAAGATAAGTTGGAACTCTTGCACCTGACTGATTACAGTCTTGCTGTCCACCATTTTGTACTCCAGAAATCGTCCTACGACGAACTTCTTGGTACCAGCATCTTCAGTCTTGTACTTCTTGTCAAGACTAGCTCATAACTTCTTTGCCGTTATGATAGGACTGTAGACATTGTAAAGAGAGTCATCCAGTCCATTTAAAATATAATTTCGACAAAGGAAGTCACATTGAGTCCATGCATCAGTTGCAGGCTCTGGTGGATCTTCTTACAGGAATCTGGCAGATGTAGAGTGGTCAAGTAGAAGAGCATCTTCTGTTGCCACCTCTTGAATTCTGTGCCATCAAATTTTCCTGGCTTCTCCGGCTTCGGGTTAGGAAGTGGAGTTGGCATCAAAGCTTGCATGTTTAGTGCCTTGCTTGAGCTATCTTGATTTGTCTCAGATATTTTCTGCAAGTTCAAGCAGAACAGAAGTAAGAAACATAATTGTCTTAAGATTGTTGGATATTCTGCTTAACAGGAATCAATCTGACAACTAATCAAGATCACTGAGATATCAACAATCTAATTGGCCAGGTCGGCAAATATCAGGTGGGAGGTTTTCCGTTCAATAGAACGTTCCTTAATTTAAGAACCACCTTTCAATTTCCTTCCTTGGTTAAACACCAATTAGACTGAATCTAAATCAGTCTCGATATACTGTAAAGTATATCCCCTGTATAAAAGACCTAATCCACTTATACAGTATTTGGAGTGAGGTACGCTTAGAGCGAATCTCCTTAAGACAATTACGTCCCCCGCACTGGTGCTAACGGGATAATGGACGCTGATCTCCCAAGATACAACACTCCTTCACGGTATTTGGATAGCACTACCAAATCACCGTACGGTCGAACCGTAGTCAACCAGTACCTTCACAGGATCGTTGAAGCAGCGGTACAAGGACAAATTTCGGATGAATATTTACCTTTACTTTGGAGTAGCACCCACTGTTGAGAACGAAGGAAGGTTGAAGAATATTCTTCTTCAGAAGTCTTAGATTCAGACAACAATTCTATAAAAGAATTTGTTGAATTTTCTAAGCCCTCTTTCAGAACGAATTTTGCAGAATCTTCTTTGGAAGTCGCTTCGGAAACCGAGTTTCGGATTTCCCACTTCTCGCTGGAATTCGCTTTGGAACTCTACTTCCCAGTTCAGAACGCATGCTTGCTTCTGCTTCAGAACTCAGATAGAAAGAGAGAGTTGTTTTCTTGGTGTTGGTGTGTTGTGTGTTTCTATTGAGAATATGGAATCCTTTATATAGCCTTCCAGCAGGGGCCAACAGGTTCGAACCCAAACGAAAGGTTGCAACCTATCGACCCAACAGTCATGACTGTTGGCTGTCCAATTGGTTCGCAACCTTTGGCAGTCAACTGGCTGGTTCGCAACCGTTGGCGGGAGCGGGTCTGGTTCGCAACCTTTGGCGCAACCGTTGGCAGACCAACAGGCTCGCAACCATTGGTCGTCCAACTGGTCTAACACCTGTTGGCGGATCGGTTCGAAACCTGACAGCGGAGCGGGTCCGTTGGCGGGGCGGAGCGGGTTTGGTTCGGGTAGCGACCCATACCCTTTAGACCTGATTCAAAAGGAACCAGGCTAGGTAGGGAACCCAAACCCAAACCCGAACCCGAACCCGAACCCGAACCTGAACCAGGACCAGGACCCGAGCCAGAGCCCGGCACCGGCGCCGGCCACCGCCGCCGCCAGCGACGGCGGCGCGCGCACGCATGATAGGGCATGGTTCCCTCCCAATCGCGCGCGAAAACTCCAAGTACCCAAAGGGCACGCCCTTTGTTCTCAATTTTCTCTATTTATACATCACAAACTTCCATCCCACGGCCAATGTGGGACTAAATGCTTTTAGCTACCTTTAGTCCAGTTTTGGCTTTGAATTAGGCAATCTTTAGACTTGAATATCTCATTCATTCGAAGTCGGAATTGAACATGTGAATATACCACGTTCATCCTCAATGGAAGGAGAACACACTCTAACCATCATCCAGTTGATTCGATCAACGGATCTCGCCATAATTCAGCTCAAAGATTCGCTTTCATATTCTTCAATTCCAACAAAATACACATCAAAACTCATAGTAATTAGAACATGTTTATTAAGGGAAAAAAGAGAAAAACAAAATAAAATCTTTCGGATTTAAATCCATTGCTATAATCAGGTCACTAATTCAAACAAAAAAATTTCTGAACGTTCAATGAAATACTCGCATATTTTAAGGTTTTAAGGTTTTGTTAACATGGTGATGAAGACAAAAGGAGAAAAACTAGGGTTTGTATTGGGATTAGGGGAAAAAACAAATCTAGGGTTTATGAAAATTAGAGAAAAAAATAAAGATTCAAACCTCTCACCTAGGTGAATCGCTCATCTACTTCATGCTTCTCACATATATATTCAAAAGATCTCAATTAAGGCTTCAATTTCTCCATAACTAATTCATTCATTCATTTTCAAGCAAAATCCTATAAGAGTGCATAGAAAAGAGGCCATATACACTACTTGTTAAGGTGAGCAAATAGTTTTTCAGTACAGTTTTTGTCAAAAGAAACAAAATCGCACCGATCTCCCCTCCACCACCGCATCGAAACCGAACCGAAAAGTTCAGTTCGGTTTCGGTTTCACAAGTTGGAAAAGTTGGGGAGAGATTCAGAGAAGAGAGCTCACCAGAGGGGGGAGAGAGCTCGTGGAGGATAGAGGGAGCTCGCCGGGGGGGGCGCTCGCTGAGGGAGTTGGGTGGAGACTCGTGGGGGGGAGAAAGAGCTCGCCGGGGGTGGAGAGAGCTCGTGGGGAGGGGGGCTCGCCGGGAGGGGGGAAGCTCGCGGGGTGGGTAGGGTAGGGAGAGGAAGAAAGAGATGATTCGAAATATACTGCATGGGTTCAGATAGAGGGAGACAATTTGAGAGAGGAAGAGAAGAGAATGAGAAAGAGTTCGGTTCGGGTTGCGGGTTACCAAACTCAAAAATTTTTAAACTCGCGACCGAACCGAAGCTTGGCAAAACCAACCGAACTGGCCGACTTCGGTCAGTTCATCGGTTTTTTCGGTTTCCCTATTTTTTTGCTCACTCCTACTACACGTGTTGTGCCTCAAATACAAAAAATAAAAGACTAATAAAAGAAAATAAAGGAATAGGCCTTTCAAGTCTTAGTTGGATCACTAATGTTCCTATCAATTCTTTCTTGGTTGAAGAAAACTCGTCCTCGAGTTTTAAAGATGTAGACGATAATTGTCCTTCAATTCTCTACAGTAACCGGATGATGGCTAAATTTAGATATCAATAATTAGGATCTCATACCCAAGCGAATCCATCACACACTTCATGCATCACACACAAATTTCAAAAACTAAAAACTGAATATGTTATTAATGTGTCTGAATTTGAAACGTGCCATACTGGAATTGCAGCATTTTGAAATCTTTTGGCATGTTGAAAGGACGATTGCATCCACTATAACGCCTGCCTCCCACAATCTAACGCCTTGAAAATGGCTCGAATCAGCTTCATAACGACTAAGAAAGACTCTAAATCTAATTGTGTACTGCAAACGGGTCGAGTCACAATCTAGATCGAGTTGGCTGAGTTGGGTCGGGTCTGTGAAGTCGGGTCAGGTCCGCAGGGGAAGCTGCAGATTTGGATCTGGGTCGCACTGCTGTCGCGAGTTGGGTCAGGTATGCAGAATTAGATCTGAACCAAACTTGGATGCAGTCTAAGTTTTTGTGGGTCAGGTCAGAGTGAAGATCCTTCTCGGGCCTTTGTTGAACCCAACCCAAAAAGCAGGTTGAAGGTGAAGAGGATCAACTGCGAGGCGGTTGGCGGTGCTAGGGATGTGATCAGAGGATGTCGATGATGAGGGGTGGACGAGGTCGGGAGTCAAGAACGATGAGATTGTGATGGGTTGTAGGGAGTTGTCGAGGTCGGAAATGAGTTCAAATTGAAGTTGGTGACAGGCTGACAGCAAGATCAAGGTTGATTGACGAAGAAGAAGAGGGAGAGGGAAGGATGGCGATGGGTGGTTCGGAGTGGCGCGTGTGAGGTCGCAGAGAGAGGAATCAAGCAAAAGGGTGTTGGCATAGCCTAGAGAGGTGGTAGGGTCGTGTGGCAAGGGAAGAGAGAGGGAGGGGTGAGGCGTGACCTGATCGGGTGCAGAAGATTAGGGTTAGCGTTTTTACAGAAAGAAAGGAAGAAGTTGAATAGTAGATTTTGAGATTTTTCAGTGATTTCGGAGAATTTTAGAGGAATTTTAAACAGTGTAATTATTTTATCAAAGAAAAACTACAAGATTGTGGGAAGAGAAAGAAGAAGAAAAATCTAAAATCTAGGGTTTTTTTTAATTTTGTGGAGACCAAAAAATTTAGCTCTAATACCAAATTAGACACAAGACGAAGGGAAAAAACTATAGAGTTTTTGGTAAGATCAGGGAAAGAAAAAATAGGTTTTATGGAAAATAGGTAAAAGATAAAGATTCGGGTTTCTCACCTAGGTGAATTGCTCACCCACTTCATGCTTCTCACATAAAAATTCAAAAAGAATCCCAAATAAGGTTTCAATTTCTCCATAACTCATTCATTCATCTGTTTCAAGTAAAATCCTACAAGAGTATAGATAGAAAAGAGGCCACGTGCGCTACTCGTGTCTCAAATAAAGACAATAAAAGACTAATAAAAGAAAATAAAATACTACTAAAAGAACTCTCCTCAAATAGGTCTTTCAAGTCATGGTTGGATCATTAATGTCCGCATCACATAGTGTCTTTCTTATGTCAAAGAATCCCTTTTTGAATGTTAAGCGACACATGACCCCACACTATCCAATATGTGATATATAGAACTTTCTATAAACTGACATGACTTAAGCACAATTTTGATTTTTTAAAATCTGACTGACAGGGTTCCACAATGCCTAACATATGTTAGTCAAGTATCAAGCAATTGTCAGTGTCCCATACATGTTGCAAAAGACTCAGTGAAGTGTTTGTGTTGCATAGGTGAGGGGTAATAGTGATGCAACACAAGTTGAACTTAAATGAACGCATGTATTCAGTGTAGAGAGAGAGAACGAGAAAAAGAAGAAAAAACTAAGTAGCTATAGCAATGACAGTAACCACAAGAAAAAGAGAAAAAAGCACATTTTAGAAGTTTTAAAGATTTATATTAGCCTATCAATAAAGACATTTCCTCTTTGACATTTCTTAGGCCTCAAGTTAAATACAACTTTTGAAAATTTGAGAAGATATTTTTTATTAGGATGTTATTTAGGAAAGATTTTTTTCCAAATCTTTTAGATTTATTTAGGATAAATTGTTACAAATGGTTACCTTATAAAATCCTATGTTCTCAGCAGAAAAATGTCAACATGTGAGGTATATTTGCCGCTATAACTAATATTTGCTTTATTAATTCTATCTTAAATGTATGGATAACAACAAAATGAGTAAAAGACTTCATATATGGGATAGATTTCACTAAGCCGTAATAATTTTTCAAAGTGAAGAAATAACGACTGCATACTTGTCAAAGACTTGAAGTTACTATTACCGTTAGGATCTCATTCCCATCAGATATCACCTGAACATAATATGGTTACTTTTATAATGTTATCCCATTAGGCTCAAATCGGTCATCTTCTACTAAACCCTAATTTTTTCTTTGTATTCCTTCTCATTGATAAACCCCTTCTGCAAGAAGTGAGACAAAGCAATGGTAAACCTTTCCCCCAATTTTTTTTTTCAAATTTTCCCTTCGCTTTTGTTTCCACATCACTTTCACCTCTTCATGTAATCCACCTTTGGCTCCAAAGGTAAAGAAATTGTAAACCTTCACTAAACTTTCATCCCTAAAGTTGAAAGGGAAAGGCCAACCATTCTCCCCAAGGTAAACTATTTTCCATGAATATTTCATTTATTTCCCCTATCTATGCCTAGTGTCTTAATACTTCCTAAAAACACGCATTTCTTTGTAAAGTAAAGAGGGAGACAAAAATATATTGTTTCGGAACCCCTAAAATCTAAAGATCTCGTAAATCTTCTCTGATTCCCTCAAACTCAATATTTGTTTCATCTCAAATCTCAATCTTCAACAAAAATTTGTCGCTTTGAATTTTTAAGGTTTTTACTAAATGGAGATAAAATCTAAGATCTCCCACTAATCATTGCAAGTAAAGATCTAATATTCTTTAGGGTTTAAGATGGTAGGATTTCTTTTAAGATTATAATGAGGTGATGCAGGAGATCAAGATGAGAACGGTTGATTTAAGTTACCTGTCGACAACTCCCTTCAACTGTCGACATATTTTTACAGAAACTCAGTAGTTTACAGTCTTATCGATAGCACTCTTCGCCTGTCGACAGGCTTTTGCAGAAACACAGGGAATTACAGTCCTCTCGACAACACTCTTCCCTTGTCGACAGGCTTGCTTGTGTATCAGAGTTTTCTACTTTGTTTAGGAGTTATTTTCTGAGTCCATTTTGGGTTCCAATTTGTTTTTATTTATGTTTCTTTATTTTAGTTTCCTAGTTAGAGAAGTATTCTTCTTTTATTTGCCTATATAGGGCCCTTGTATTCTAGTTATTTTATCACCCAACTTTGATTAATACAATTGAGTTTTTTACTTTCAAATTACTCGTGGATTCGAGTTTGTTCTCTTTGGCTCGTGGATTCAGGTCGCTTGCTCATGGATCCGAGTAATTATCCCCTACCTGAAGGCTTCTTCAAGGTTCATCAGTGCTACTACGATATCAAGCCCGCATCGTTCATCTTTATCGTTTTCCCGTCTGCATCAAGCGATATCAGAGCTTCAGCAAACTTTCTGACGATGGTCGGAGACGACGATGAACAGTCCAGCCTCTCCGCAAGAGTAGGCGCTGTTAAAAGGAGACTTGGCGCTCTTGAATAGACCATGGACAGTCCAAGAACCAAGAGGCCATCTCCAAATTCGATGATCGAAGTCTAGAGTGCGTACCGAAGCTGGCGTGAATGTTCATCGAACAATCTTCCTCCAGCACTATCAGGTAATCCTCATCCACAACCTCCACCACAACAATTTCCTTTCCAATGACCACCTACGCGTCAACAACCACGTCAACCATCACCCAAGACGTCCTCTACGACAACTTCCTTAGAAGATCTTACCGACAAGGAAGAACTCATCAACACCTTCTATCCCAAAGATGATTTTAAAGATGAAGGTTATGATGGAAGGACGACCTATGGGCGGGGCCTTGGCAGATTGCGAATCCTAATCCCAACAGGGAAGAAGAATTTTCTTTTCCTAACCCAGATAGGAGAAGAGAAGATCCAGGTCCAGACGAGTATAGGATGAAAATCGAGATTCCTTCTTTCAGTGGGAACCTTGACATCGAGTCCTTCTTAGACTGGGTCTATGAAGTAGAGAGGTTCTTTAACATGACTTACGTCCCCGAAGAAAAACATGTCAAGTTCGTGGCGTACAAGCTCAAAAGAGGAGCGGCCTCATGATTGGACCAGTTGCAAATCACGAGGACGCGCCAAGGCAAACCCCTGTGATGACATGGCGGCGCATGAAACAACTTCTTCAAGGTAGATTCCTTCCACCCGATTACCAGCAGATTCTTTACAACCAATTTGAGCAATACATACAAGGCACAAGAACTCTTGTGGCGAATACAGAAGAATTCTACCGCCTTTCGTCGCGATGCAACCTATCCCTGATGGAGGAGCAGCAGATTTCAAAGTACATCAATGGGCTAAAGTACTCCATCCAAGAATGTGAGGCCATCCAAGACGTGTTCTCTGTCGATGAGGCACAGAATAAAATAATGAAGATTGAGATGTTGCAAAGCAGAGCATTACCTTTTAAAGGAACACCAGAGAAGGCATCACGCAGCACAAGAATCCAGCAAGATTCTACATCAAGCGAACAACCACCAATCCGTAAAGCGAGATTAACACCCCTCTAGCAAACCCGGACGGTAGCCGCCCCTACTACAAAGGGTAAGGAGAATTCATATGCCAAGTCCGGGGTTGATAAGTATTACATTGGCGAACCTGGACACAGGTTCAATGAGTGCCCGAAGAGGAGGCTTATCAACATGGTGAACTACGAGGACGAAGAAGTACAGGTCGAAACTGAACAGAAGATTTCGACTTTGTCGAAGAAGATGGAGAGGTAGTCACCTGCATGGTCCAACGATTGCAATGCAACCAAAAGAACCTCGACATTACACAAAGGCATCAAATATTCTACTCAAGGTGTTCAGTAAAGAACAAGGCGTGTAATCTCACCATCGACAACGGCAGTTGCGAAAACATTGTCTCTACTGCATTGATGGACTATTTGAAATTAGAAACAGATCTACACCCTCATCCATACATTGGGTGGATAAAGAAGGGCCCCCGCATAAAGGTAATGAATTTTTGTCAAGTTCCGATTTCAATGGCAAGTTTTATTAAGATTCAGTTACCTGTGATGTTAATATGGATGCATGTCACAACTATTGGGACGATCATGGCAACCTGACTCGATGTTACCATTCGAGGCAAGAGGGAACATCTACATGTTCACTTGGGAGGGCAAGAGAATTACCATGAAGCCTATTCCACTACCGCTGAAGCAGACTAAAGAAGAAAAGCTAAAGTTCATATCGATTTGCAACTGAGGAGAATTCTTGGTGAAGTCCAAGGAGACAAAGTAACAATTTGCTTTGGTAGTCAAAAAAAGAAATCGACCTAGCAATTGAAGTTCCTAAGAAGATAAAGCTGATGCTAAAAGAATTTCAAAGAATAGTTCATGATGAGCCGCCAGACGAACTGCCACTCTGAGGGATATCCAACACCACATTGATCTAATCTTCGGAGCGAGTCTACCCAACCTCCCACACTACCAGAATAAATCCAAAAGAGAGTGAAGTTCGAAAGGAGAAGAACTGATTCAGAAAGAGCATATTAGACAGAGCATGAG
Source organism: Agave tequilana (assembly GCA_038442645.1). Lineage (NCBI taxonomy): Eukaryota > Viridiplantae > Streptophyta > Magnoliopsida > Asparagales > Asparagaceae > Agave > Agave tequilana. The sequence goes on along the minus strand of JAVJIF010019303.1, from coordinate 37,622 downwards.
TCTACATGCGATGCCAACCCTTTTGACGCCAAAGAAGGATAGAGGTTGGCGCATGTGCGTGTACAACTGAGCTCATCAACAAGATCACTATCTGATATAGATTTCTGATGCCTCATCTTAATGATATGTTTGGATTGATTAGGAGGGTCGCGCATATTTTCGAAGATTGATCTAAGAAGCGGCTACCGCCAAATTCGCATTAGACCAGAAGATGAGTGGAAGACAGCGTTCAAGACTCCAGAAGGACTGTACGAGTGGATGGTCATGCCCTTTGGACTATCCAATGAACCGAGCACCTTCATGAGATTGATGAATCAAGTGCTTAAGTCTTTCTTGAAAAATTTATGGTTGTCTATTTTGGCGACATCCTAATCTACAGTTCACGCGAAGCCGAGCATCTACAACATCTACGGGATGTGTTCACTATTCTGCAAGCCAATGAGTTATACATCAACCCGAAGAAGTGCAGCTTCATGACTACAAGTTTGATATTTTTAGATTTTGTTGTTAGTTCACAAGGGATCCATGTAGACGAGGAGAAAATGAGGGCAATCGAGATTGGCCCACACCCAAGAGTGCTACCGAGGCAAGAAGCTTTCACGCCCTAACTACTTTTTACTGTCGTTTCATCCACAACTTTAGTAGCTTGGTAGCACCCATGACAGACTGTTTGAAGAAGAAGGGTGCTTTCGTCTGGACTGATGAAGCCGGAAGAGCTTTTAAACTTATCAAGAAAAAGCTTACCAATGCCCTTATTTTAGCCTTCCCAAACTTTGAGGTGTTGGAGCTAGAGTGTGATGCTTGCGGAGTGCGGCATTGGAGCAGTTCTCTCTCAGAAAAAGAGACACATTGCCTTCCTCAGTGAAAAGTTAAATGAGACATGGCAAAAGTGGTTTACATATGAACATGAGTTATATGTAGTGAATCGCTCATTGAAGTCATGGGAGAGCTATCTTATAGCTAGTAACTTCGTCCTGTTTTCGGATCATCAATCATCCAATACTTTAAGAACCAAAAGCACATAAACAAGATGCATGAAAGGCAGACATCCTACTTTGAGCAATTCAATTTTTGTGATTCATCACAAATCTGGAGTAGATAACAAAGTTCCCGATGCATTGAGTCGAATGGTTTCCTTGTTGGTTTCATGACAAAGTGAAATCATTGGGGTCAAATCCTTAAAAGAGCTATATAAAGAGGAAGAAGTCTTTGCTGATATTTGGGAGAAGTGTACGACATGACAGCCCACACACGATTTTTCATATCCTAGTGGAGTAATTCTCAAGAGAAGCCGGTTATGTGTACCAAAGACTTCGTTGTGGGAGAGTTATTAGAGACTTGCACGGAGGCGGACTTGCAGGGCACTTTGGAAGAGATAAGACTACAAAAAGTCTTAAAAAGAGATATTATTGACCCCAACTGGGAAAGATGTGACTATAATTGCGAAGACTTGTCCAGTTTGTCAAGTTGCGAAAGGACAAGCCCAAAATACAGGATTGTATACACCTTTGTACGACCTCAAGGATAGTTGGGAGAACTTGAGCGTGAATTTCGTGCTAGGACTTTGTCGCACACAAAAGGGAGTGGATTCCATCTAAGTGGTAGTTGATTAATTCTCCAAGATGGCACACTTTATTCCTTACAGAAAGATTTTCGATGCACCACATGTGGCCAAGTTGTTCTTCCAAGAAGTTGTGAGACCATATGGCGTGCCGAGTTTTATTGTTTCAGATAGAGACAAGTTCTTAGCGACATTATGGACTACTCTTTAAAAAAGATTTGACACACCACTGAAATACAGTAACACGGCACATCCTCAAACTGATGACCAGACGAAAGTTGTCAACCGCATCTTAGGCAACCTATTGAGAAGTATATGTAGAGACAAACCAAGAGTGTGAGATCAAACTTTGCCACAAGCGGAGTTTGCTTACAACAACTTAATCAACAGCTCAACGAGTACGTCACCCTTTTCTATTGTCTATAGAAAGGTACCTCATCATCTCTTAGTCTTAGCCAAGCTGCCTATTGGAGAAAAGTTTAGTAGCGTAGCTAGCGCTATGGCAGAATAAATACTAAATGTTCAAGAGGAGGTTCGATTAAAGTTGGAGAAATCCAACGTGAGGTATAAGGCCGCAACTGACAAAAAGAGGAGCGAAAATGTCTTCGAAGAAGGGAACATGGTAATGATATACTTGAGAAAAGAAAGAATTCCTATTGGGTCCTACAACAAGTTGAAGCCAGGAAAGTATGGGTCGTTCAGAATCGTAAGGAAGATCAATGATAACGCTTACGTTGTAGATCTTCCAAGCAACATGGCAATGTCCAAAACGTTCAACATGGTAGATTTCCATGAATATTACACTACTAAGAAGTTATATCCAGATAATAACTCGAGAACGAGTTCTTTTGAAGAGCGAGGGACTAATATAAGAGATCAAGATAAGAACAGCTGACTTAAGTTACCTATCGACAGTTCTCTTCAACTGTCGACAGACTTTTACAGAAACTCAGTGGTTTACAGTCCTGTCGATATTACTCTTCACCTGTTTTCAGGAGATTACAGAAAGACAGGGAATTACAATCATGCGACAACATTTTTTACCTGTCGACATGCCTGCTACATAAGAATCGAAGACTCAGCCGAGTCAGATACAACTTAGCCGAGACGTATCCGACTCGGCCTGGTCCGATCCAACTCGGTTGCCATAGTCGTTGGGTTGATCCGAGTCGAACCCGGATCGGGTTTGACTCGAAGCCAAATCGGCCGACTCGCCCGAGTCTTCCAAGACTCGGCCGAGTCGGCTTCGAATCGAACCCGATCCAGGTTCGACTCGGATCAACCGCTGTGCACCCGTGATCAAAGTGAAGAGTGTTTAAAGGGAGTCTTGCGGCGCAAAAAAAATTACCTCTGAGATCCAGATCGCTGCGCCGTCGCCCTAACTCTGCCAGCCAGGTAATCTCTCTCCCTCTCTCCATTGATCTCTCTCTCTCCCTCTGCGTCTCTCCTTGTCGATCTCTCTCCCTCTCTCCATCGATCTCTGTCTCTCTCCCTATGCGTCTCTCCTTCTGTCTCTCCGTCGATCTGCCTCCGTCAATCCCTCTTCCTCTATTTCTCCGTCGATCCTTCTCCCTCAGTCCTTCTCTCTCCGTTTCTCTCTCTCCCTCAGTACCTTTCTCTCTGTCTCTCTCCTCTGTTCCTATCTCCCCCTCTGTTCTCACTTCTCAGTCTCTCTCTGTTCTCTCTCCTCTGTCCCTCTCTCCCCCTCAATCCCTCTCTCTTTGTCGCTCCCTCCCCTTTGTTCCTCTCTCTCCCCTATGTTCTCTTTCCTCTGTTCCTCTCTCCCTCTCAGTCTCTCTTTTTATTTAAGTTTAATTTAATTTAAATTAGTTTAGTTTAGTTTAACTTAATTTAGGTTAAATTAATTTAATATAATTTTGTAATTTTAATTAAGTTTGGTAATTTAATAATTTTATTGAAGTTAGATAATTAAGTTAATTTAGTTTAATCTAGCGGGGATTTCGCAACAGCGTAGGCATTTAGATCGGTTGGTGAATTTGAGTTCTAACGATGATTATTCGAGTGGACATGATAACTAATCACATGATCATCATAATCTTGAAGGCCATTTACAGGGATTGGATTTGACATCTGACCAAAATCTAGCATTGATTATTCTAACACTGATAAATATTCTATTAGCAGCGCTGAATATCGAGGTTTTGAGTATTATCACCATGGAGCTAATATTGCACAACTCATATCGCCATATTACTCTAATGCTGGATCCTCTGGCCAATCATCTCAGCCTATAGGATCTCACCCACAAACATATTATTATTCTTATGGAAACTATATATCTAGTTTCTATACTTATCGCGGGGATAATGATAATGATAATTTTGTGCCTCCTCGCAATTCAATGTGAAAATGACTATATTAGCAGATACTTATGAATTTTTTTGTGCAATTTACTATATTATGCATGTATTTTGATATATTTCTACCGACAACGCTTGTATTTGTATTTTCACTTTATATTTTGTGTGCTAAGTGATATGTTTTGAATATGTGATACATGAATTTTAATGTCTACATTTTTTTACAATTTGTCATGATTTTTTCATAAATTTTTTTAGCATTCTATTTAGCATTGCGCGTATCGTCCGAATCCGATCAAAGTCACTGAGATCGATCCGTCTCGGTGCCAGCCGAGTCGGCGGCCGAGACCGAAACTTTGAACCATGCTGCTACATTTTAGAGTTTCCTAGTTTGTTTAGGAGTTGTTTTTTGATCCGTTTTGAATTACAATTTGTTTTATTTCTGTTTCTTTATTTTAGTTTCCTAGTTAGAGAAGTATTCTTTTTTTTTATTTGCCGATATAAGGCCATTGTATCCTAGATTTTTTTTATTATCCAACTTTGATTAATACAATTGAGTTTTTACTCTCAAATTACTCGTGGATTCAAGTTTGTTCTCTTTTGCTCGTGAATTCGGGCCGCTTGCTCGTGGATTCGAGTAATTATCCCCTACTTGAAGGCTTCTTTAAGGATCGTCAGTGCTAGTACGATATCTAGCCTGTGACGTTCGGCTTCATCGCTTCCCCATCTGCATCAAGAGGTGAAAAGAGTTGAATCCCTATTGGGATTACAAGGCCATTAACAAAAGGAAAAACCAACATTTTATAAGTTAAAAAAATAAAAAAGATGTTAATGGTGTCATGTTTGAATGTCTTAGATGAAGCTGCAGAAGATTTTTGTTCACCTTTAAAGTTGTTTTCGGTTAACTGAAACGGATAAGAAGGTTCTTCATAGTCTAAGACTTCACCCATAGTGCTAAGAAAATATGTGTAGTAACTTGTAGGTATGTAAACTGAACATTTTTTTCACCACACTGAATAGGGTTCTAGTAGACGACATCACTATGAATGTATATTGGATGATCAGAACTACTAATTGAAAATTAAAATCACTTCCTTTTGTTTAATGTAACAGACTCACAATGGATTCAAGGATGACTTTGAACATAGGTATGAGATCACGATCCACAAGTATTTTCATGGTACCAAAGTGCAGATAACCATTCATGCTACCATACATTACAAGATTGAGAGTTAGTTGAGAATGAAAATCATATTTTTGAATTACATCCAAAATGAATTAGTCCATCATTTAAATATATCATTCCCTAGAAGAAAAAAAATATTTTTCTCAGTAATTCCTTTTTTGGTTCCATTACAACAAGCCCTGGTAAAGATTTCTTCTAATGGGCAGTGCATGTAATCGTTGCAATGTAAAACGTTCTAAATTAGAATCTTCCCATATGTCACCTCGATAGTGATCCATCCTCTCCCTTCTTATGCACCACAAAATATCACATATGCACTACTTGAAAGGAAGAACTCTATTGATGATTTATGAAACTTTGACGGTTTGACCTAAAAATACATATTCTGGGAATAATCAATAAAGCAACGATTTGTTAAACTAAGAGGATTGGAAAATAGCAGCGTCCTGAAAGGACTAACATGATCCAAATCCACGTGTGAACATAATTGAGGTCGTAGCAACATTAGGTTAGCATCATTCTGACCCATAGTCAAGCTCATTAAACATTCTGGTTAATGAAATTTCCATATTCAAATTGTTATTCATTGCTTGGTTTTAGTTTTGAATCGTAGATCACAAAGATGTAAGGTGAAGGTCTAATGTTCAATTATTCTTATTCCTCATTGTTCTCAGTTCCATTAAAGTAACCCTAACCATATTCTACCATGTATTAACTTTTGCCGTATACTGACTTTATCTAGGCCTGTGGACTTGGAGACCTAAATAAACACACATTGGCTTGTCAACATGCCAGTCATGATGTGTGTGTGTGTGTGTGTGTGTATTGAATCTATTACGGGGATGTGTTGTGTCTGTTCTTGGGTCATTTTTATTTATTTTATTGGAGATGTATGTTGCACTGATAGGCGCTAGAGGGCCGTGTCTTAGACATGCACCTCACAATGATACGAACAAAATACTTGGTGGACATGTGCCCAACATAATTATTGTGGAAAATATACTATTTTTCTAGCTAAATTTTTTCGCACATCTTTCTGATATTATTTGGCTGTTTTGTGTTATGGTGTTTAGTTTTCTAGTTCGGATGACTTACGGATCTAGAATTTATATAGTTTATTATAATGAATCTTGAGGTTATACCATGAAATATCCTAATTGTTTATCATCATTGTTGTTGTCATCATTATATATAATTATATTGTCATGTCAATAATGTATCCTAACCTATGTTTTTTTAACATTTTGTGTATCCATATATCCATGTCTTGTGTTTGTGTCCATTATCCATGCCGTGCAACATAGTTAACAATAGCCAACTAGCCATAGTAGAAGCCTCTAGAACTATTCATTAAGTAATAAAGTGCATGTGTTGCAGCTGAGCGAGGTAATTGACTAATTGCTAAAAGGAGGCTTTATTCTGTCGTACTCAGCTACTTGTTGGGCTAACTTTTAACAATCCTAGTGAAGAAGCCTACCTTAGAGACTACTACGGAGGTCACCGACACATATTACTCTGCAATTTTTAAGAAATCCTAAATCTTTCTTTCATTTCACGAGCAATTCTAAGGCCTTAAACATGCCATCTTTGCGTGTGAATTATGCTCACTAATGGAACACCTAACTTTGGTGTTATGCCATTTAGTGTGTTTATCATGTTGACATCTTGTTTGCGGTGAAGTTAGGCTAGCCTACCATAGGGATGTCAAGTCAGGGTAAACAGGTGACATCGAATAAGACCGATAGAGATCAGCATGAAATGTTGCCGAACTACAACACTTGAGGACCGGCACGGGATTACAAAGATCTTACACTAGTCTCTCGCATGATTGGTCAACTAACCCCACTCACCTAAGAAAGAGGGGAACATGGGACATAAACAGCTGCTGGTGCCTTGGAAGTCCATAAATAGGTTGAAGACCCGCAAAAAAAAAAAAATAGGACCCACTTATAGCAATCCACTGCAAAAGCTTACTTTTAGTTTTCGGATCTCTTCGTAGCCAGGAGTATGATCACCGCTACATCAACTCCATAGGAGCTTCCTCTTTTGCCCAACTCAGTTTCACAAGACTCAAGTAAATTTAATGGACCTTTTCTTTCTTGTCTGTTCCAGTATTTTAACTGCTCTCCCTTCCCTCTTATCCCGATTCCTATTTGATTGATTAGTTGTTTGTTCCGCTCCTAACTCCGTGTGTTGATCCGATGGAAATGTATGGGTGAATCCATATAAGCCTGACTAGTCATATTTTGGGTACTTGTAATCTTAATCACTTCAATAAAATTAGTTCGAGCAGGTTAATTACGCATTTCAACTTATCTGAGCTTTAATTCGGTATTTGCTTCTGTATGTTGTGTCAAACTGCCAAAGTATAAGCTTGTGCATACAGTGTCGAGCCAAATTAAGCGAACATATTTTTGGTATACCCAGTGGGACTCGAACCCACAATGGCCTGATTAAGTAGAATGACAAACAATATGCAGTGAGTTATGCGGCAAAGTGTATGCGGCCAGCCAACGGCCTATACATGTGGAAGGTTGATCTGAAAAGTTTAAAAGTCATGCTATTGGCTAGGGTGCGAAACAAGCCGAGTTTGGCCCGGCCGACCCGGCGGGTCAAGGACCGGGCAGGGCCAAGACCGGACCCGCCCGCAAATACCAAGCGGGCCGGGCCGGGCCGTCTAATTTTTTTTTTAAATCCCAAAATGGATTTTTTAAAGTATATTTTTTTAAAAATGTTTAAAATCAGAAAAAAATCAATAAAAATTCAAAAAATCCACAAATTTTGACAAAATTGCTACAAGTTGTGAAATGCAAATGTAAATTTTTTTATTAACAGCCCAATAATTTGGATAAATTGATACAAATATAAATGAAGTATATAGATTAAAAATGAATTATAAATTGATACAAAGACAAATGAAATATATAATTAAAAATGAAGTATAAATTGATACAAATACGAATGAAGTATACAGATCTTCATTTTTTCATTCATCTTCTGAAGAGTCTTAAATGATTTTTTTTACTGATTTATTTTAGTTTCTCGTCTCCGCATCCAGTCAATCTTTTCTGCAGATGCTCATCTCGATAGCTTGTGACGATAAGTGGTTCCTCGTATCAGTCAGCACTCATCCGACTGTACTAGAGTCAAATTCTAAAGCTACTATAGAGGTAAGAGGGGTTAGTAAATAGCGCGCCATGATGGAAAGACATGATATGTCATCAGGCCAAAATAATAAATGTCAAAATAATAAAATGTTCAAATCTTGAGTCTGCATCAATTTCAGGAGCTATGGCACAAGTCGGATAATAACGAAGCTCATTCAATATGTCTGAAATTCTTATCTTTTCGATGCAGATAATAAACCAGATAATAAAGAACTTCTAGGCCTATAAATGAAGATGCAGGATAGGATGATGATTGTTTATTTTCAAATTGTGATTCATAAAAAACATATAAATTATTTATAGAATTATTTATATCTAATATACTATGACAAAATCAGAATAATTCATTTTTCATAAAAATTTTCAAGTAAATATTTACATTCTTCAAATTTAATATGAGGATCTATAACAGTAGAAAAATAAAATATAGTAGGAAAATCTTTAAATACTTATTGAATTTTTCTTCCATATGAGTAATTATATCTTGAAGCAAAAAATCATTTCGATATGTATAAAACAGTTTAGTAATTTCAGTTAACTCGTAAAATACTAAATTAGTTGTGAGACAATAAACTCCAGAAAATAATCTTATTACTCTTTCAAAAAAAATTAGAATTCACAAATTACATCACAAATTTTTCATTCCTCGAAAATATCTTGATCTAGCAATTTCATGAAAATAAGCATATCTATTGCAACATATTATATGTTGAATTTCAACGAGTTCTTATGTCCTAGTAAACTTAAATTTGCATGCCTAAACCAAACAAATTTGTTTGAAGTATTGCCTCCTTAGACCATTATTTCTAATAATAAAATAGTACTTTTAAACTTTTGATTATAATCATTGAAAGGAACATTATTCACCGGTTGGGCTGCGGCAAGCAACAACATTTACGAGAGAACAAATGGTAAAGTTTGCAGTAGCAGGGGTTCGAACGGGCCCGGGCCGACCCGACCTACTACTACAGTCTTTTGACTAATTTCTTTACAATCCCTGGCTCCACCCATTTGGTAAAGTAATATGCCATTACTAAAATATGTCGATCCCTGAAGAATAAGGCCATCAAGTCCATTGCCCATCAAGTCCATTGCCAACCACGTTGAAATGAAGATCCTCGATAGGGACTCTCTTCAAGGGATTCCTGCCAACCTTTTGTATACCTTTTGCAATCAGCACGTGTTGAAGACCATCGAATCCCATGCCGCCGCAGAAGCCACTTCATCTTGATGCCAGCCATGTGAGCTTCACAGTTCACACATCCCTTTGTGTGCTTTGACCATAACTACCTGAGCCTCTTTTTTGCCAAAACATTTCATCAATAAGCAGGTTGTCGGGAGCTTATGGTCGCCTACACAAAACTCCTCTCAGCAACACATACTCTAGAGCTTCTATGGCTAGCTTCTTATCTATGTCGCCAACTGGGTCTTCCAGAAATGCAATGATAAGACGGAGCCAGTCTTCTGGCTCCATTTTGGCAGGGCGAATTCAGTGACTTTTTGGCTCAACGTTGTCTGTTTTTGTTCAAGGCAATTGCATTAGGCCAAGTGCAGTCTTTGGCTACCTTCCACTTTGATGCGTGTCTTGTGCCAAATCATTAGCTCCCGTTGTCTTTTCTGGTCACATGCTGAAGCTAAGCCATGATAAACCTCTCTATGAGTCTATAAGACTTTTGGCTTTCTCGACATGCTTCAACCAAAATAGGGTAATACCATTCAATTGTGAAATTACCAGCTCTGAGTCCCTACTAATTTGACACACGTAACCTCTAGTTCAAGTAAGATCAAGACCAATGATCGGCCTCGTACTCATCTTGATTAAATTTGAAGCCTAGGCTATTACCAAAAGGGGTACTTGTTTCCTTATGGAGATATTGATACAATCCCCACTAGTGCCAATCTTTAAGTTATAGAACCATCAAAGAACAAAATGTGGTGTTGCATGTCAATCTGATTCAAGTTTGCACTTTCCAGAGTAATGAGATCCTCTCAAGGCAGTTTCTATGCATGGATAATCAGTAAGAAAATCAGCCAGTGCTGGCCTTTAATTGCCCGAGCGGGACATATTTAATGGTGGTATTCTAACAACTCTATTACCCACTTGTTCTAACAACTCTATTACCCACTTGCTGACACTTCCTCTTAAAATCGTCTAGTTCAACATGGACCTTAAAATGTCAATCTGGCTGATCAACAATACTTCGGCACATCTACAAGCATGGCACCAGTAGGTCCTATGAGGGAAACACTTGCATGCTTCATCCCTCCCCCGACAATTTCTCTTAACCCCCACATAGGATGGTTTTACTTAATTTTGCATCAACTTTTAGAAGTGAAAGTGACTGAAATCAAATAAGCTGACGCAGGATGGAAGGGGGGAAAGCTTGGGTTTGAAAATTAGGGAAGAAATGAGGGTTTATGGTGGGACTAGGGATAAATTAATCTAGGGCTAGGGAAAATTGGGAAAAAGGATAATGATGGGGGCCATGAAGACATTTAGGAACAGTATTTTAGTAGTGTTTAGTTTTTTTAGTTGGCTTTTATTTTTTTTTTGTGAGGCATGAGTAGTGCACGTGTCATCTTTTCTATATAAATTGTTGTAGTTCTTTTACTTGGATGAATGAATTATTGAAATTTTGATAGATTGAAACCCTAATTGAGGGCATGGAGTGGGAGAGAGATTCTCCTAGGTGTGAAGCCTAGATCGAAATCTCCGTGTGCGATCAATGAAGTAGGTGAGCGATCACCCGGGTGTGAGGCCCCAACCAATCTTTATCCTTTATTTTGAATTTTTTCAAACCCTAGATTAGTTTATCCCTAGTCTCATCACAAACAATTTCTTCCCCAATTTTCAAAACCCTAGATTTTCCCCTTTCGTCCTACGTCAAATTGGTATCAGAGCTAAATTTCTGAATCCTCCCAAAAAATCTCAAAACCCTAGATCTAGATCTAGAAATTAGGGTTTGTGATGGGATTATGGATAAACTAATCTAGGTTTGGGAAATTGAGAAAAAGAATAAAGATTAATTCGGATCTCACACCCAGGTGATCGCTCACACTCCATGGAATATTACACACAGAGATTTACATTCAGTCTTCACACAGAAATCTCTCTCTCCCAACTTAATGCCTCACATACGAAAATTCAAATGATTATTAGGATTTCAATCTCTCAAAATTTTAATAATCCCTTCATTGATATCAAGTAAAAGAACTACAATAGTTTATATAGAAAAAAGGATACGTGTCGTGCCTCGCATAAAGAAAATAAAAGCCAACTAAAAGAAATAAAAACTAATACAAGAAAATAAAAACTACTAAAATACTCTTTCTAAATATCTTCATGTCCCCCATCATAAGTCATACATTATCTCCAATGAGTCAAAGTAAATTATAGAGTCGACTTAGTTGGCCAACATCATAATTGATCTTAATGTCTCCATCCATCTGAATTACATAGGTAGGAAGCATATTCCATTTGTTTTGCATCCTGATGTGAATAAGAAATAATAACTTCTTTAATGCAAGTAATATTGTCCATGCCTTCTTGTCTAATAGATGATATTGATAAAGAAGTTCATCCTCCATTATAGATGTTATTGGGTTATTACTATTGAGTTATTGGGTTATTACCCGTAAACCCATAACCTTGTATTCTATTTATATCTCTTCTCCAATGAATGCAATATGTTTTTAGGGTTTATTCGTTCACATGGTATCGAAGCAAGAAAACCCTAACCCTAACCCTTGTTCTCATCTCCTCTATCCTCTATCTACTTTGTCCCTTCACTGTCACAAACAGAACTCCCCTCCACCATTACCGCTGCCCTAGCCAACAACCCCTGATACTGTCGCTGCTTCTTGTGGCTTCCATCAACACCGTCAAAGCCACTTGAAGCCTCCCCCGCCGCTGAAGCCACCTGCACCACCTGCTGCCCTCGCGGACACCACCTGAGCCCCCCCCCCCCCACTCTCGCCTCTTGTACCTGACGCCAACGCCACCTTTCTGACGCTCCGACAGCCTCTCTCTGGGGATTGTATAGCCAGATCTGGTCATCTGATCAGATTTGGTCCGTTTACTGCTGAAAAATCAATTTTTTAATCTGAACTGGTTGTTTCATGATGCAAAACTATCTCTTTGGTGCTGATCTGGCTGTTCGTGCTTCGATTTGGTAACTAAATTAGTTGTTCTCTGATTCACTAGTGTTTGCTGACTATTACTGGTTGTTCTTCTGGTATTTTCTCTATCTGACTTAGATGTCGGATGCCACAAGTTCTTCGTCCGCTCTGGTCCCCTCGCCGATAGTTGAGACTATTAAACCCAAGACATTTTTGGGGACTACCGTAAAGTTGAATCTAACTACTTGTAGGCACAGGCGTTTCGCATATTCATTGGTACCCAGAACAAGTTAGCCCATCTTCTCAGCCTCCGCCTGTTGCTACAGATCCATTGTATGTGACATGCCTTACTGGAGATTATTCTGTAATGACATGACTCCTCAACAGTCTGAATGAGAAGATCAATGGCACTGTCATCTTTTTACCACTGCTAAAGAGATGTGGGATATCCTAAAAGTGATGTATGAAAATAAAAAGAATCTTTCGAGAGTATTTGACATAAATGAGCGCCTGTATGAGCTCAAATAGGAAGATAAGTTTGTGCCCGAGTTCTATGGCTCAAGAGTTTAACCAATGAGTTGGAGATGTATCAACCTGCTGTTACCGATGCAACGACACTGAGGGGGTATCGTCAGGATCTCGCAGTGTCGAAGTTCCTATCTGACTTGAGTCCTACATTACGATCCCAGTCACGGGGTCAAAAACTGGGAGGAGATAGTATTCCAATGTTGACTGCCACTTTCTCCAAAGTCATCCTTGTTTCCACTGGGGTTGATATATCATCTGCATTATCTATTGAGCAGTCTGTCATGTACTCTGGACGTGACAGAGATCGTGATCGTTGCCGCGCGATTTTGGAGGATGTGGCTCGTTTGGAGCTGAACGTAGTTTTTTCAGTGACAGACAGAGTGCTCCTGACAAGGGCTTAGTAATTTAACCATCGTGGACACAGTAACCACATCTCTGAGAAGTGTTTGAAAAAAGTTTTGATCAGCTTAAGTGGGCACAGCTAGCTGATTCTGATCCTCCTGCCCCTTGTGATCTCATGTTCCTTCATTTGCTCATCTGCTTCTCCCAATGTTATGCTATCACAAGAGGGGTAAGATAAATTATGTCAGCTAGAGTTCTCTCAAAACAGTCATTCAGCAGCTCATGCATCCTCTTCAGGTATGCACGCCTATACTGCCTCTACACAAAAGCCCTGAATTTTAGACTCAGGAGCCTCATCCCACATGACAGGTATTAAACAAAATTTTGTTTCATTAAAAATTTCAAATACCTACCCTTTTGTTAAAAAGGCTGATGGTACCCAGCCACCTGTATTAGACAATGGGCTAGTTCAGCCTACTCTGTTCTTAACTCTTACTGATGTCCTATATATTTTTAAATTTCCTGTTAGCCTCCTATCTATCAGTCAGTTTACTAAACATATAATGTGAAACGGTATGCGGATGATGTCAGAACTCAGTGATAGAGTTAAACTTTTAACGTTTCATAACAAATCACGATCTTCAGTAGGAATAAATCTAAAATAATCATATGGCAAGATGGGTTTAAACAAAAATGCTTATACTCGTAGATCGACAAATTTAATCTTCACTAACCACATGCAATGCTTGATTTAAGGAATAATCTAACTTGCAATATCAAGGCAATATAACACAAGGGTAAAACATATCACACTCGCTCACCAATATTTGTGGACACAAAGAATTAATAATAATATTCTAGAGATAAAATAATGCAGTGGAACCTAACAGATAGCCTGATTTTGCTGCTGAAAATAAAGTACCTGTTGAAGCGTTGACGTGCTTTAATACTCTTTTCCGATCTAATTGAAAGTGACTGAAGTTGTGTGTTTACTGTTGCAGGTGAGAGACCGCTGGATCACGCAACGGAACACTCGATTGCTGGACAGAGGCGGCAGTGTTCGGTGGTGCTCCTGGTTGACGCATATGGAGAGGGAGGGGCACTTGCAGCTCTTGTGTTTCACGCCTATGGAGATGGAGGGGATCCTTTGTTTTTGTAGCTAATTGGGGGTTTGTTGGTGGGTGATGCAGGGATATATTTGGAGTGATGGCGGCTGTAAACGAGAGCAGGGAAGGAGGAAGAGAAAGTAGGGTTTTTGTCTTTCTTGTTTTGATTTTTTTTTTTTTGTTTCTAAAATAGGGCGGTGGATGACTGATTGGGTTTTGTAGAGAGAGGCTTTGTAATTGGTTGGTGAAAGAGGCAGTGGGCTTGTTTCCTTATATCCTACTTGCTTGCACACATGACAAAGACGAGGGCAACGGGTATTGTGGGAATTTTGCAGCCTAGATAGGATTTTGGGATGGTATGAGATTTTGTGATTGGGTTTCAAAATTTGAATGTGAAGTGGATATATGGATTGGATTTCACACCCGCACCAAGCGAATTGGAATTTCACACTCCAAATTCAAAGAGAAAAATTTTCATATTCGAAAATTCAACAAAATATTTTATCATCAGGAATGCATTGTCTTACAACTTATTAGACCTTTGCCTTTATAGGCTTACAACCTGAAGACTTTCTCCACGTAGTCGATGTGAGACTAAAAGGAGAAATACAAAATTAAAACAAAGAAACAACATGGACTCAAATAAATAAAAAATACAGACTCCAGCTAAAACCAAATAGACGCAGCACGATGCCTCCTGCGCTGATACACGCGATCGAATCTCCCCGGGCGCGCTGATGCCATGTCCCCATCATTCTCCCCAGGTGGGAGAGAACTCGACCCCGTCGAGTCATGTGTGAAGGAGCTCTCATAATACTCCAACAGATCTGGATCAATCTGCTGCAACTCACTGCGATCTAGCCACGTGTCCTCAGCAGGTGACTTCCCTTTCCAGCGTATCAGATACCGTTGAGTTCCACCATCTCTTGTGGAGATAATTTTATCATCTAGAATTTTTATCAATATTCTCTGTTGTATTAGGACTGATATCTGGGAGTGGTGGAAGTGGGGGTCCCTCAAAAATGGCTCAGGGGTAGGCTCATCAACCAATGGTTGCTGGGTTAAAATTTGGACCCTTGTATTCTACTAGATCCTCAATATTGAAAGTAGGATTAATTCCAAAATCTTCAGGAAGATCAATAACATAAGCATTGTCATTAAGTTTTGTTAAGATTTTGAATGGTCCAGCACTACGAGCATGCAATTTTTTAACAGTCCCCGCGGTGGAAACCGTTCCGGACGAATCCGGACCATCACAAGATCCCCAATATCAAAAGTTTTAAATTTTCTCCTAACATCAGCTCGTAGCTTGTAGTCAACGTTGCTTTGTTTAATTTTATCACTGATGACTTTGTGCAATTCATGCATATGCGTGGCAAAGGAGGATGCAGACTCAGAGACTCTATAATGATCAACCATGGGGATGAGATCAATGGGCTGCCTAGGCCTAACCATATACTATTTCATGTGGACTTTTACTTGTTGTCCTATTAACTGATGAATTATATGCAAACTCGCAATAGACAGCTTTAGATCCCAACTTCCAATATGTTCGCCAACAAGGGTACGCAATAAATTTCCTAAACTTCTATTCACAACCTCGGTTTGACCGTCGGTCTGAGGGTGAAAAGCAGTAGAGAATTTTAATTTAGTCCCTAACATGTGCCAAAGGGTCTTCCAGAAATAACTAGTGAACTTAACGTCTCTGTCCGACACAATAGTCTTAGGTAGACCGTGCAGTTTAACGCACCATCGAAAAAGATTTTTGCCACTTTAGAGGCGTCAGAAGTACGGGAGCAAGGCAGAAAGTGGACCATTTTAGAAAAGCGATCCACGACAACTAGGACTGAATCATGCTTTCTGAGAGTTTTTGGGAGTCCTAACACAAAGTCCATACTAACATCCTGCCATGGACAATTTGGAACCGGTAATGGAGTATACAAACCGTTGTTCTGTTTCTGTTGCTTTGCAAGTTGACAGGTGTGACACCTTCCAACATGTTTGGCAACATCACGTTTTAACCCTGGCCAATAGAACCGATACTCAACGGCTTCTATGGTCTTCTCATTCCCGAAATGCCCAGCTAGACCACCAGCATGCAGTTCCCACACAAGAAATTCTCTAAGGGAGGTTCTTGGGATGCATAACTTTCGGCCTAGAAAGAGATACCCATCATGTAGGGTATAACCATCCACTTCTTGAGTCGATCCATCTATCAATATGGCGTATATGTCGCAAAAATCGGGACACGACTCGTATTCAGCTTTTATCTTCTCAAAGCCGTTTACCACCGTGGACATCTTGGTTAAAATGAAAATACGGCGGCTGAGAGCATCAGCGGCTTTGTTTTCTACTCCTACTTTGTGGCGTAGAGTGAACGTGTAGTCATGAAGGAACTCAATCCATCGTCCATGTCGCGCGTTCAGCTTCTTTTGAGAGTAAATGTACTTTAGGGCCTCATGATCAGAGAAGAGAACAAACTCATGCGGCAAAAGGTAATGTCGCCAATAGCGAAGTGCCTGAATCACCGCATAGAATTCTTTATCATAAGTGGAGTATCGTTGTCTGGCATCATTCAGCTTTTCACTGAAATAAGCAACTGGTGACCTTCTTGAGCGAGGACTCCGCCGCCTATTCCAATTCCTGATGCGTCACACGCTACTTCAAAGACTTTAGAAAAATCAGGGAGACGCATAACAGGAGCACTGACCATTCTTTTCTTTGATCTCGACAAATGCCTTCGTGGCAGCATGAGACCAGTTGAATTCTCCCTTCTTCAAACAGTCAGTGATTGGAGCCATGACAGTGCTAAATCCTTTAATGAACCGACGATAGAAGGTAGCAAGTCCGTGAAAACTTCTTACATCACGAATCGTCTTAGGCTCGGGCCATTCCTCAATGGCTCTGATCTTCTCAGGATCCGCAGAAACTCCATCAGCAGATACCACAAATCCGAGGAATTGAACTTGTGACGAGAGAAAGGTGCACTTCTTAGGATTAGCGTACAACTCTTCCTTCCTCAATACAGAACAAACTTGACGTAGATGGTCGAGGTGTTGCTCACGAGTTTGGCTGTAGATGAGAATGTCATCAAAGTACACTACTAAGAATTTGCCGATAAATGGACGTAGTACTTGCGTCATTACTCGCATGAAAGTGCTCGGAGCATTGGTCAATCCAAAAGGCATGACCATCCACTCATATAACCCATCCTTCGTTTTGAAGGCGGTCTTCCACTCGTCTCCAGGACGGATGCGAATTTGGTGATAGCCACTCTTGAGATCAATCTTGGAGAAAATAGTGGCACCAGACATCATATCCAACATATCGTCCAGTCTAGGTATGGGAAAACGATATTTAACCGTTATCTTGTTAATGGCACGACTATCCACGCACATACGCCAAGATCCGTCTTTTTTTGGCGTCAGTAGGGCGGGAACCGCGCAAGGACTCATGCTTTCTTGGAAGAAACCCTTCCTCATCAATTCATCAACTTGCCTCTTGAGTTCGACATGCTCGGTGGGATTCATTCTATAGTGGGGCAAGTTAGGAAGACTAGCTCCCGGACTAGATCAATAGCATGTTGTATGTCACGCATCGGTGGAAGCTTGTCTGGGAGATCTTCAGGAAACACGTCAGCGAATTCCGCAATCAATGGTGTGACTTCGGAGGGAATCGCAGTGTTGGATTCCTTAGTAACTTCCTTGGTCGCAAGGATCACGAAGGGAGCTCCTTTTTTTACATCTTGACTGAAAGCTTTTGCCGTAATCAAGCTGATACTGTTAGTTTTCCTCACTGTGGCAGGCTTTGGTTCAGATGATTCAACCTTGGGCTCACGAGGTAACAACTTGATCTTCTTTCCTTCGTGTTCGAATTGACACATATTCGACCGACCGTAATGGTAACATCCTTGTCGTATAGCCATGGTCGTCCAAGGATAATGTGACCCACATCCATAGATACGACATCGCACCAAATTTTGTCCTTGTAGAGACCAAAGTCTATCGGGACAAGACATCTTTGCTTGACTTCCAGTGCTGAAGAGTTAATCCACGTTACTCTATAGGGATGTGGATGGGGTTCAGCCTTCAGGCCAATTTTGGCAATTACTGTAGACGACACAGCATTAATACAACTTCCACTGTCTACAATTATCTTGCAGCTTCTACCACCAATCTTCATAATGATGTGAAACATGGTGGTTCGTCTCCAGTCATCTTTCTCCTTGGGTTGAGATAAGGCACATCTGACGACGGATAAATGAATCGACGTCGTAGGTTGAATGCAGATAAGACCAATGCTATCACCTGTGGTATCATCGTCCATATCAGATTCTTCTTCTTCTCCCTGGAAAATAAACTCCTCTGATTCCGTTTCTGATACTACTTCAGGTTCCCCATTGACTAAGGCAATTTTGACCGGAGTTGGACAATTGGCAGCTACATGTCCATATCCCTGGCACTTGTAACATTTGATTGTGGGATTCAGTTTGGAGAACTCTCTATCAGTGCCTTTGCCTTTATTCTCGATACTCTTGCCTTTAGTATCTACCTTGTGGGAAGAAGTTTGACTTTGAAAACGGTTGGGGTATGAACCCGAGTGAGGCCTAGTTGTTTGTACATGACTCTTAGAAACAGAACTAGATTTGGCCACATCTAAATCTTGAACTAACGCGTAGGCTTTTTCGAGCTCGGTGATTTCACGAGCCAAAAGTTCAGTTCGTAAGTCTTCCCTAAGTCCGGCTCTAAACCTAGACATGATTTGAGCTTGCCCTTCAGTGTTAAGGCGTTGCATCTGATGAGAAACTCATCAAATTTCTCCACATATTCCTGTGCCGATTTGTTGCCTTGAGTGTATCGGTGCCACTTGTCCATGAGACGGGCACTAAATGATGGCGGCACATACTTTCCTTTAAGTTCATCTTTCATTCTTCTCCAGGTATCGATTGGTTCTTGGTCACGAGCAGCACGCATGTTCACCAAGTTAGTCCAATACTGGCTAGCTTGACCGGTTAACTTCATCGCTGCAAACTTAACTTTTCTGGGCTCAGTGAGATCGTACCACGTGAAGTACTTGTCAAGTTGTTGAGTCCAATCAAGAAAAAATTGTGGATCATGACGTCCATCGAATGTTGGGACATCAACCTTGATACTCTTCAAGAACTGACTATCAGGGTCTCGCTCACCACGTCCTTGGTATGGTACCAACCGATTACGTTCTCCTTCATGTTCATTGCGGTTCTCGAGACGAGTTTCAACTCTACCTAACCTATCTCCAGTCTGGATTGCAGTTTGGGTCAGGTTGGCTAGTTGGGCTTGTATGGCAGCGATTGCATCGGCGAGTTGTTGGGGATCCATAGTTGTTATGCCTGACTCACTAGACTCTCCTAGCAAATAGGGGTGTCCACTACGGGTGGGCATGCACTAACAAGATCTAGATGAATGCAAGTAAAAAAATTTTTTTTTTTTAAATTTATGCAAAAATAAATGAGATCCCTAACTATATGCTAATGCAATTTTTTTTTTTTACCTAAACCATGCTCTGATACCAAAATGATGTGAAACGGTATGCGGATGATGTCAGAACTCAGTGATAGAGTTAAACTTTTAACGTTTCATAACAAATCACGATCTTCAGTAGGAATAAATCTAAAATAATCATATGGCAAGATGGGTTTAAACAAAAATGCTTATACTCGTAGATCGGACAATTTTAATCTTCACTAACCACATGCAATGCTTGATTTAAGGAATAATCCAACTTGCAATATCAAAGCAATATAACACAAGGGTAAAACATATCACACTCGCTCACCAATATTTGTGGACAACAAAGAATTAATAATAATATTCTAGAGATAAATAATGCAGTGGAACCTAACAGATAGCCTGATTTTGCTGAAAAATAAAAGTACCTGTTGAAGCGTTGACGTGCTTCAATACTCTTTTCCGATCTAATTGAAAGTGGACTGAAGTTGTGTGTTTACTGTTGCAGGTGAGAGACCGCTGGATCACGCAACGGAACACTCGATTGCTGGACAGAGGCGGCAGTGTTCGGTGGTGCTCCTGGTTGACGCATATGGAGAGGGAGGGGCACTTGCAGCTCCTGTGTTTCACGCCTATGGAGATGGAGGGGATCCTTTGTTTTTGTAGCTAATTGGGGGTTTTTTGGTGGGTGATGCAGGGATATATTTGGAGTGATGGCGGCTGTAAACGAGAGCAGGGAAGGAGGAAGAGAAAGTAGGGTTTTTGTCTTTCTTGTTTTGATTTTTTTTTTGTTCTAAAATAGGGCGGTGGATGACTGATTGGGTTTTGTAGAGAGAGGCTTTGTAATTGGTTGGTGAAAGAGGCAGGTGGGCTTGTTTCCTTATATCCTACTTGCTTGCACACAGGACAAAGACGAGGGCAACGGGTATTGTGGGAATTTTGCAGCCTAGATAGGATTTTGGGATGGTATGAGATTTGTGATTGGGTTTCAAAATTTGAATGTGAAGTGGATATATGGATTGGATTTCACACCCGCACCAGCGAATTGGAATTTCACACTCCAAATTCAAAGAGAAAAATTTTCATATCCGAAAATTCAACAAAATATTTTATCATCAGGAATGCATTGTCTTACAATTTATTAGACCTTTGCCTTTATAGGCTTACAACCTGAAAACTTTCTCCACGTAGTCGATGTGGGACTAAAAGGAGAAATACAAAATTAAAACAAAGAAACAACATGGACTCAAATAAATAAAAAATACAGACTCCAGCTAAAACCAAATAGACGCAGCACGATGCCTCCTGCGCTGATACACGCGATCGAATCTCCCCGGGCGCGCTGATGCCATGTCCCCATCAACATAATAACTGTAAATAACATTTTTTCTTCTCATTGAGTGTTTCAAGACCGTCGACTGGGAAGGAAGGTTTCGGGGCATAAGCGAGGAGGCATGTACTATTTAGATGACCAAGTGACCCCTACTGGTTTGGTTGCAGATCAGCCTGATTTTGTTCTACTCTGGCACTGACACTGGGTCATCCTTGGTGCAAAAGCTTCGTTTTGTCGTTCCTATTGAATCTTTTATTTCTTCATTAGGTTGTGAGTCTTATGAGTTAGGTAAGAATTATCGTGCTACCTTTCAGAGTCGAGTCAATAATCACAGTAGCTCTACATGTTGACCCAAAGGTTACAATCCTCAGGTTATGTGTTTTGATGATAACAAACCATATAAAAGCTATTTGGTACTAATAGAAGTTTAAGAATAAATTTTAGGTTGATACAAGTATTGATGGATCAAGAGTTTTCAAGCATGGGATATTAGGGTCTAGCTCAAACGTTGCTCAACATCAACTATCAGAGACTCCTACTTGTAGACTCATATAGTTTATTTTGTTAAAGAATAGTACATACGTTTGAAGCTCAAATACACACACACAAATTCAATACGTTTGGTTTTTGATTTAATCGGTTTTGGATTTCAAGTACATATATCGGGTTTTGAATTTGAACCAGTTTTAGTTCTGCTGATCTGCTTGACACCCTTTTATATTTGTTATCATAACTTTTTATTCTTATATTCAAATAATATGATTTAACTTGCATTTCAAAGATAACTTTCAAATCTAAATTTCTTATTCAATAATCATTTTCAGGTTCAAATTTTAAAGATGTCTAATATTTGGTTGAACTCTGTTCTTGTTCTGAAAATAGCTTACAGTTTCTGTTTTGACACCTGTCAGTGTTTTATTGATAACTTTTTAATAAAAACTGATATTGAGTTGATTTCAGTTGCATTAAAACGAAGACTAAAGATCTACAAATTATTCCTATATACCTAATTCTGAATTCGGACGTTTACAGCCTGAAAAATGTGCTCAAAGTTGACCAATCTGCCAGATTGACAGTAATGGCTAATTTTCTGGAGGCTGATTTTTAACATGTTTTCAAAATGTGTTTAAGTTTAAATAAAACGTAGTTAGCTGTATTAGAGGGTCAATTTCTTCCTCTTATATTTAGGTAAAACTTTTCTATGTTTACTCTTCCTAAATCCTATATAAAGGGGTCATTAGGGTAGAGGTTTACACAATAACAATTCAAAAATCAAAAGTTTTGAGTTTTCTTGAGAAAGAGCTTTGTTTAAGTTTTGGGCTATTATTTTTAAAAGTTTTCTGAAAGTTTTTAGTTCTTAAAATCTCTCTTCTATTTTTATATCACTTACAAAACCTTGAGCTTCAATCTTATATATTATTCTCTAGGGTTTTTGTAAAGAAAGTTTTCAAGAGAGAGTTTGTGGTCTTTTGATCATCCAGTGATTATTGTATTTGTGGTTCCACTACCTCTGGACTAGAGGAGTGTGATTGAGGAGTTGGGTACTCCCTAGTGGCTGTAATCCTTTGTGGAAGTTCTAGTGGATCGAAATCCTTCTGGGTGAAGGCGGAGACGTAGAGCTGGGTGCTCGAACCTCGAAACAAATCTCTGTATTTGCGAGGCTTCATTTACTTGCTTTATATTCATTGCTATATTTACTTGCTTCATATTCATTGCTATATTGTCGTTCAATACTCATACAATAAGATTGCATTGCGCACCTCAAACTCTTATCTAGAGGAATCACGAGGAAGGAGTTCAGAGCCCTTCACGGGGTATTCGGCTTCTAGTCTTGTTTCGGGTGATCGTTGCATTTTAATTTGTGTATTGATTAGCATTATCACCTATTCACCCCCTTCTAGGTGATTTCAATTGGCATCAGAGCTAGGACTCTAATTTTTTGGCTTCACATCCTTAGAGAGATCTTAAAATTTGCTAATCACTATTTGCATACTTTCATTCATACACTAGTAAAAATGGCCGACAACATTAAGACCCTCCCCTAAATTTGATGGACTCAACTTCCCCATTTGGAAAGTTAGGATGACTATTTTTCTACAATCTCTAGGTAGTCTAGTTGCTAAGTCCTTGACCAAGCCTTATAGTGGACCCGAAAGTGAGGAGAACACTTGGTCCGAATTTACCTATAAGGAATATGAGGCTAATTCTAAGGCTCAAAATTCCCTTCTCACCGCCTTGAATGAGGATGATCTAACACGGGTTATACATTGCAAATCCGCCTATGAGATTTGACAACACTTATTGGTCACTCATGAGGGGACATCACAAGTCAAGAGAGCTAAAATAGATCTCTTGTGTTCCCAATATGAAAGTTTTAAAATGCTTGAAGATGAGTCTATTGATACTATGATTACCAAGTTTACTAAGATTACCAATGCTCTTTCTTCTCTAGGTGATGATATAAGCAATGACCAAAAGGTGCGCAAAGTGATTCATGCTCTTCCTTCGTCGTGGGAGATCAAAGCTACCACCTTAAAGGAGTTGAATGATAAAGATGAGATGAATCTCATAAGTCTTATTGGAAACCTTAAGACTCATGAGATGGAGAAGAAGGCAAGAGAAGAAGCGGTACCTCAAAAGAAGAAGTCTATAGCTTTCAAGTCTTCCTCTTCCAACTACGATGATAAAGAAGATGAAGAAGATGATGAAGAGTTATCTCTCTTTGTAAGAAATGCAAAGAGAATATACCGCAAGAATAAGCTCAACTATAGAAGACAATGAGAAGGGAAGGAGGAAAAAGGGATCATATGCTACAACTGTCGGAAACCCGGACACATCATGGCCGATTGCCCCGATTTCAAGACAAAGATGATCTCCTCCTTGAAGCAAAACAGGCCGGTTGAAAAGAAGGTATACAAAGCTACTTGGGATTCGGAAAGTGAATCCGAAGATGAGATCGACACGGCAAATATGTGTTTCATGGCAAACACACCCAAGGTAACTTCTCAACCACTTGATGTTGAAAATGAAATAAGTAGAGAAATGTTAGATCATGCTTTTGATGAACTCTCAAAAAGTTATGATGATAAAAAGGTAGAGTGTTTAAAATTGAAAAAGGAAATTGAGATGCTTAAAAATTAACTTGCAATTATTTCAAAAGAAAAGGAAGAACTTTCTTCTAATCTTATTTCAACTAAAAGAGAGTTTGATGCTTATAAAGTCGCTTGTAAAGCTAAATTTTCAAAAATTGATGAAAATGAATTATCCTTGTTAAAAACTAAAATCAATGATTTTGGAAATGTTTTAAAGGAATGTGCTTTTATTCTAATAAATAGAGGAAATGTTTTCAAAGAAGCATTTGCACACTCCACATGCTAAGATTGATAAACTTCTCATGCTAAAAATTCTCATGCTCATCATGCCAACACTTCACATGACACTCATGTTAAAACTACTCATGCTCACAATTCACATGTTCGTAAGTCACACACTCATTATGCTTTTAAATATGGAAGAATTTATAGATGCACTTATTGTGGTCAGAATGGCCATTTAGCTAAATTTTGCTATGATCATATAAATAGGACAAATAATCTTATGTGGGTTCGTGACACTAACTCTTTAGGACCCAAGAAGTATAGGTACCAAAGACCACCGCTATTGTATTTGATGTAGGTGTGGGCTCTCGCATGACGTGAGAGTTATGGTGCCTTGAGGTGGATGCGTTCCGAGCTTAAAAGAGGACTATTTTGATGCATCACTTTCAAGGGGAGTTTGGTGGGGGGACCACCTTGGTTTGGAGAACTAGAGAGGTGCCTTCATCAGTTTTGGTATCGATCTAACTCCCGTTTATATTTACATGCTTTTCACATTATTGAGTTTTAGCATGTTTTGATTAGTATGTTAAATGTCATGATTATTAGATCATTAACATGCATGTATAGCATTTGAGATCACCCATGTTTATATGGACCCATATGTTGTGTTCTCACCATTGTTTAGCTATTATGTATATCATAGTTCTAATAGCATGTGGATTTACATAATGATCGTATTTATGTTTATCATGTTGATTTATGTCTCATTTTATGCTTCATGATTTGATTACATGTTTGGATGTTAGTTTTCATTAAAACTTGGATATATACTTGTACATCTAGTGAGCCACAAATAGACATCTATATGTTTGTGCTTAAATGCTCATTTGTGCTTGTTAAATGTACTAGTATAGACTATTTTTGATGATTCATACATTTTAAACTTGTATTCCCCATCTTGGACATGTTTTATGATCATGTGTTTTCACTTCATGTATATGTTTATTTTGCCAAACCTTAAGATATACATATATACCCCTTGAGTCATTTGCTTTTCATGCAAATCTTTATTATGGACTCAATTATGTTTAGGGATATGTATGTATACTTCTTGTTTTGTCAAAACATACATATGCCTTGAAGTATAAATTGTTTTTAATGAAAATTTAGTTTTGACGATTTTCATGTTTTCATATTTAAAGGAATTTCAATTGAGCTTGATTGCATATTTTCATGATAATGTGTTTCACATATATCTTATACACTCACCTCACTTATTGTTTTCTCATGATTTTGTTTTCATGAGTATGATATATGCTTTATGGACTTTGAGTGTTTAGTGATCATGTGATCTACATGTTTTTCATGAAATATATTTTATTCCTTACTTGAAGGATTTCGTACTAGTTTATAAATTTTTCTTTTAACTAGTTCGTATTCTTCACATGTAGAGTTTTCAAACTATGTCTATTTACTTTCAAATCATAATTTTTGAAAACCCCTACCTTTTAAGGGTGGTTGGATGGGCGACCATGCCTTGTATACCCTTCTTGAATATCTTTTAAACTTGTGCATGATAAGGGGTGGTAAGTATGAGTTATACACTTGATCCTCATTATATTTTTATTGGCATCAAAATTGATATTTCATATGTTTGTATATTCATATGTGTTTTTCTATATATGTATGCCTCGTATTTCAATTAGTATATCCATAAATACATATATATGATTTGATTGTACTTGTTTCACATGTCTTTATAATTTTTTTAAAAAAAAAGCACAAATTATGTTTGCTAAGCTTGATTTAGTTCATCATGTCAATTATTTTTAATTAGTATCTATTACAAGCTTATGCATTGTTTCTTTTAGTATTTCATAAAGGGGGAGAAAATTCTTATTTTTAATTGGTTTTATGTAAAATTGGTATTGGTTGTAAATTCAATTTGTATCAGTTTTTATTTCAAATTGGTATCTTACTCCCATCATTTATGATGTAAAATACTTTGGTTTGATATATGCTAACATTTTCAATATTAGTATCAATGATCTTAAATTAGTATTATTCTTTATTTGGTATCCTTATTGCAAAATAATTTTAGTGTTTATCTAAAAATTTGGTTTTTTATCTTTAATTGGTATCAATATTTTTCAATTGGTATCAATATGTTTATCAAAAATTTTAAATTGGTATAAAAAAAAACTTAAGTTTTGATCTTTAAGATTTGATGATATGACAATTCATTGTTTTTTCTTAGCCCCTTTGTTGATGAATTGACAAAAAGGGGAGAGATATTTGAGTTTATGTATGTATATATGCATGTTTATATCTTGTTTATGCTATATTGTTTATTGGTTGTTCCCTAACCCTTTTTAATGTATGACAAAAAGGGGGAGAAGTATTGGTGGTTTCATGTTTTGTACATGTTCATATATGTATATGTTTTCATGTTTTGTACATGATGCTTATGTTTTGTACATGTTTATCTCATATATGTAAGTTTCATGTTTTGTACATCATATATATATATGTTTTCATGTTTTATACTTGATAAATGGTATTATCTCATATATGTAGGTTTCATGTTTTGTACATCATATATGTATATGTTTTCATGTTTTATACTTGATAAAATAAAGCATCATTTGAGGGGGAGCTTTAACCTCCCTCGTATATTTTGTTTTATACCTTATATGTTTTGTCGTCATCAAAAAGGGGGAGATTGTTGGCCCAAAGGTTACAATCCCCGGGTTATGTGTTTTGATGATAACAAACTATATAAAAGCTATTTGGTACTAATAGAAGTTTAAGAATAAATTTCAGGTTAATACAAGTATTGATGGATCAAGAGTTTTCAAGCATGGGATATTAGGGTCTAGCTCAAACGTTTCTCAACATCAACTATCAGAGACTCCTACTTGTAGACTTATATAGTTTATTTTGTTAAAGAATAATATATACGTTTGAATCTCAAATACACACACACAAATTCAATACGTTTGGTTTTTGATTTAATCGGTTTTGGATTTCAAGTACATATATCGAGTTTTGGATTTGAACCAGTTTTAATTCTGCTGATCTGCTTGACACCCTTTTATATTTGTTATCATAACTTTTTATTCTTATATTCAAATAATATGATTTAACTTGCATTTCAAAGATAACTTTCAGATCTAAATTTCTTATTCAATAATCATTTTCAGGTTCAAATTTTAAAGATGTCTAATATTTGGTTGAACTCTATTCTTCCTCTGAAAATAGCTTACAGTTTCTGTTTTGATACCTGTCAGTGTTTTATTGATAACTTTTTAATAAAAACTGATATTGAGTTGATTTCAGTTGCATTAAAACGAAGACTAAAGATCTACAAATTATTCCTATATACCTAATTCTGAATTCGGACGTTTACAGCCTGAAAAATGTGCTCAAAGTTGATCAATCTGCCAGATTGACAGTAATGGCTAATTTTCTGGAGGCTGATTTTTAACATGTTTTCAAAATGTGTTTAAGTTTAAATAAAACGTGGTTAGCTATATTAGAGGTCAATTTCTTCCTCTTATATTCAGGTAAAACTTTTCTATGTTTACTCTTCCTAAATCCTATATAAAGGGGTCATTAGGGTAGAGGTTTACACAACAACAAATTCAAAAATCAAAGTTTTGAGTTTTCTTGAGAAAGAACTTTGTTTAAGTTTTGGGCTATTATTTTCAAAAAATTTCTGAAAGTTTTTGGTTCTTAAATCTCTCTTCTATTTTTATATCACTTACAAAACCTTGAGCTTCAATCTTATATATTATTCTCTAGGGTTTTTGTAAAGAAAGTTTTCAAGAGAGAGTTTGTGGTCTTTTGATCATCTAGTGATTATTGTGTTTGTGGCTCCACTACCTCTGGACTAGAGGAGTGTGATTGAGGAGTTGGGTACTCCCTAGTGGTTGTAATCCTTTGTGGAAGTTCTAGTAGATCGGAAATCCTTCTAGGTGAAGGCGGGGACGTAGAGCTGGGTGCTCGAACCTCGAACAAATCTTTGTGTTTGCGATTGGTTTACTTGCTTCATTTACTTACTTTATGTTCATTGCTATATTTACTTGCTTCATATTCATTGCTATATTGTCGTTTAATACTCATACAACAAGATTGCATTGCGCACCTCAAACTCTTATCTAGAGGAATCACGAGGAAGGAGTTCAGAGCCCTTCACGGGTATTCGGCTTCTAGTCTTGTTTCGGGTGATCGTTGCATTTTAATTTATGTATTGATTAGCATTATCACCTATTCACCCCCTCTAGGTGATTTCACTACATTTGAGTTAGTTCACTCCGATGTCTAGGGTCCTAGTCGTGTGCCTTCCATTAAAGATTTTAGATATTTTTCTACTTTTTATTTATGACTTCTCTCGCATAACTTAGTTGTACTTACTAAAAGAGAGGTTAAAATTTTCTAGTTATGAAACTTTTTTAATGAAAATAAAAAATCAGTTTTCTACTTTCATTCTTGTGCTTCATACTGACAATACCTTGGAGTATGTTAAAAAATGATGTGTCTGTCTTTTATTCAAAAAATGGATAATTCATCAGACATCCTTCTCTCATACATCTCAACAAAATGGAGTTGTTGAACGCAAACATAAGCAAATTATGGATGTTACTAGGACCATGATGATACATATGTGTATTCCAAATATTTATGCATTGATTTTATGTTAAGTGCTTGTCATTTGATTAATAGGATGTCCTCTGTTCTTGATGAAAAAATTCTTTCTCTTGTCTCTATCCTACCAAAAATGTCTTCTCCATGGCACCCCGTGTTTTTGGATGTACTTGTTTTGTTCACGACCTGTCTCTTGGTTAGATAAATTGTCTCCTAGATATATCAAATGTGTTTTTTATATTCTAGAACTCAAAAAGAACACCAGTGTTATAATCCCTCTACAAAAAAGTATTTGTGCCTGTCGATGTCACGTTCTTTGAGTCTATTCCATTTTCTCTCCACGGATTCTGTTACTGCATCTGAGACTGTTCCTCATTCACTTTCTATGTCGTTGCCTTCACCTGCTTTTAGTGATTCTTCACCAGTGCTGCTGGTAGACAAGTCAAAGCTACCTGCCTCGATGCCAATTTAGGATTTTAGATACGTTTACACCCATCGCCAAAAGTTTCTTTCTCTAAACCAGTTTCGACCAACCCTCTCCTGTATATGGTCCTCCTCAACTATCATCTCTCTCTGATCTTCATATTCTAATTGCCCTTTGAAAAGGTTAACGATCTTGCACTGATCATCCTATTTCTAATTTCGTCTCCTATGATCATCTTCACCCGCTTTTCGTCAGTTTACTCTATCTTTGTCTTCTAATTCTATACTCAGGTCTTGTGAAAAGGCTTTATTGGTCAGACCACATGGATGAGGAGATGAATGCTCTAATTTCTAGCGAAACTTGGGAATTGATTTCGACACCCACAGATGCAGTTGTTGCAGAATGTCGATGGGTCTTTACTTTAAGTATTGCACAGATGGATCGGTAGATCGGTATAAGGCCCAGATTATGGCCAAAGGTTATACTCAGACCTATGACATCGATTATTTTGAGACATTCTCCCGTTGCCCGGATGAATTCTATCAAGATCTATTCTCTGTTGTTGTTAACTTATCTTGGCCCTTGTTCCAACTGGATGTCAAGAATTTTTTTTTTATGGAGATCTTCATGAGAAGGTGTATATGGAGCAACCTCCAGGTTATGTTGCTCAGGGAAAGAATACAATATGTCGTCTTAAGAAAGCTATATATGGCCTCAAGTAGAGTCCAAGGGTATGATTTGAGAAATTCAGCATTATCATCTCTGACATTGGTTTTCACTGATGTCACTCAGATCACTCTATCTTTATTCGGTGCACAAAGTCTGGCATTGTGTTTCTAACAGTGTATGTTGATGATAGTTATTTGACGCACTTATTCAGTTGGGCTGTTAGAGACAAAGAAGTATATTAAGCGCTATTTTATGACCAAGGACATGGGGCTGCCTAAATACCTTCTAGGAATTGAAATTGCACATCAAAAACATAGTGTACTTCTTTCTCAACGAATATATGTTCTGAATCTTCTGAAGAAAACATGAATTTTTGGGTGCAAGCCTGCTAGCACTCCAATGAAAGCCAATGTGAACTTTGCTTTGATGACAACCACACACTTGATGATCCAGGATGATATAGGAGATTGATTAGGAAGTTGATCTATCTCGCGATTACTATGCCATATATATTTTTTGTTGTTGATGTACTACGTAGTTCATGCATCAGCCTAGAAAAGCTCATTGCTAAAAATTCTGACTTATCTCAAGAGTTGTCCAGGAAACATTTGGTGTATAAAAATATGGACATGTACACATTTCTGAATACTCTGATTCAGGTTATGCTGGTAACAGGGAGATATAAAGTCTACTACTGGGTATTGTACCTTTGTTAGAGAAAATCTTGTGGCTTAGAGGAGTAAGAGCACGATGTGTCATCTTGCTCGAGTGCAAAAGCTAAGTATAGAGTTATGACTCATTCTGCATATGAGATTGTTTGGTTAAAGAATCTACTGATGGAGGTTGATTTTAGCCAGCCTGAACAAATGCATATGTATTGTGATAGTCAGTCTACTATATACATTGCCCAGAATCATGTATTTCATGAAAGAACCAAGCACATTGAGATTGACTATCATTTTATTAGAGATGTTAGACCAATAAGGTGGTTACTTTCCATTCACACTTTCTTCGAAACAGTTGGCAGATCTCCTCAATAAAATTATACCACCTCAGGTGTTTTCTAACTTATATAACAAGCTGGGCATATTAGATATCTATACTCCATCTTAATGGGGAGTGTTAAGTTGGGTTTTTCGTATTGTGTTATTGGGTTATTACCTGTATACCCATATCCACCTTGTACTCTATTTATATATCTCTTTTCTAATGAGTGCAATATGCTTTTAGGGTTTATTTGTTCACAATAGAAAATGGTTATATGGTGTAAGAGATGGATCTCTGTAGAAAATGGTGAATATGGTGGCAACTGAAATCACATTCTCGTTCTAGTTTTTGATTTTAGAAGGAAAACAAATTTATATAGCACATGTATTCAAACCAAAGAGACTAGAATATGCCAGTTATAATTGAAGATTATGACCTGTTAAGTATAGTAACGTTGGACTCTAAAAAGAAATTAACCTTTTTCTCAATCAAACTTCATATTCTATGGAAACAGCTGATTACATATATGCATACATGTGGAACATAACACATAATATAACATCAAATCCTTAGCCTCGTCAAAAGAACATAATATACTCCAGATAAGTTTCCTTTTGTATTTGCATACATACGGAAAAGACTGCATTCAAATCAGCCTCCATTTTATTATTTAAATGGCATATCAACTAGCCAAAATAACAAGAAAGGAAAAATTTACTGTTATCGTGTGCCCTGGTTTGCACGAATAAGGAGTTCCCCATTTTCCTCCAAAAGGCTAAAACGCTGCTTATTGTCCTTTGCAACTGCCTGGGTAGAAACATCCCCAAAGAATTAGTTGGAAATATCATAAAAAAAGTGATACTTCCATGCAAATTAACTTAAAGAAACATAACATATAGCCTTCCAATGATGAACAATGCACATGGTGGCTTCAAGGAAATCACCAAATATAGTTAAAAATACATTTAATTTTCCAATTGTTTGCCAATGAGGAGGAAGACAAAAGAATAAACCCAAGTTGTAAACTAATACAATCTTATCCAGTATTTTAAATTTGTGATCTCATATTATGTGCCTTACTGAAACTACAGGCATACAAGAAAAGTACATTATATGTTATATCAGAGTGGTGACACAATCTACTTTCTACTGTGTTTTGAAGCTCTCGTGCCAGACACATAGAGATGTGACCCACATATCAGACATGATACTTCTATTTTGTGTCTTTGTAACGCCCCGATCCCACGGGTACAGGGACGTCACTGCGACGTACATACGCAGGTCAGAGATACCCTCACGTATATACGTTAAGCATCAGTACAAGCAAGAATCAGAGTACGACAAACGTAGTGTCCATTCATATGCCAACATAAGAAGTACAAAGTACAAGGTTATCACAGGATGTGACATACTATTACATATCACATGCATCATATATCACAGCCAAGCACAAAAGTACGATTTACAATATGATTACAAGATGCTCACGAGCTGAAGGAAGGTCCCGCGAGCTAAAAAGGAGAGTCTGGCACAACAGAAGCCGAGACTAGTCAGCCTGCTCGGAAAGGAAAGCTTGATCTTCCACAGAAGGCTCCACCTCGATCCAAGGTTCGGAACCTGAACATACAATTCAAGGGAGTCAGGACCTCCCAAACAAGTGAACAGGTTACAGCCGAGCGGCATAAGGATAAGAGTATGAGAGTTGGTACAATATCATGGATAATCATTCAGCAAGTAAAAGAAGTACGACATGTTATAAACGAAAGGCATTGTATAAGCTCAAGTTACGACCTCATGAGCTAGTACTTCGAGTGAGGGAATAATCCAAACAAGACCCTCATCTATATACCTTTATCTCATGTCACCGTAATCCAAGCGCATACAACACCCACAATTAACGTCTTTTATTATTATTATTATTATTATTATTACTCGTCTTACCCTGATATCTAGCTATGTGAACTAGCGTCCCAGCACACATAGATTCATATCCGAGTAATGCAAGGTTGTTATTGGAAACCAGCGGGGTATCAACGAACTATGTTTACAGTGGGTCCCGTGCATACCCGGGACCACGGCCCAGGATGTTCCGTTGCTTGGTGGATGGAACCTGCCGCAAGGCGATCAGGAGGGTCTTATAGGATGCCCTTATCAAGATGGTACCAAGAAGGAGGAGCTAGCACTCCCCTCGGTCGCCTGGAGGCCCACAGGTCAGACCGGAAATTTAGTTGCACAACATACCTAATACCACTGTAAACATGAACATGTATTGATAGCCGCATATTTCCCCCGACCCGATGCAAGTAGTCTTATTTTATGATTTATTAAATGATTTATCAGATTCCGGGAATGAGCAAGAACAAGTCAGGAATGTCATGAATACAGGTATATCAGGAGTACTGGTTCGTACTATAAGGTATCACATGTGTATCAGGAGTACAGTTAGTACTATCAAAATGTCGGGTCATCATTCCCGTTATCGTGATAATTATAAGAGTCAAGTGTATCATGCCTTGTGTTGATAGATAGCATGATAAGAGGTGATATTTATCAAGTAACAAGTCTAGTATTAGCAATATATACAACATGATCCAAATATGATGTTCAAAATCAGAAGTAATTAACCATAGCAATTAGTCAAGATTAGTCGACTAGAGAGAATAAGTAGTCGACTTATGAAAGAGTTAGTCGACTAGGAAATAGGGTTAGTCGACTAGGGAAGGCTGCGTTTCAAAAGACCGCGTTTCAGGGAGCTGCGTTAGTCGACTGGGAAATAATAGTTAGTCGACTAATAAAGTCCGCGTCTCAAGGGCCGCGTCTTCAGAAGGGAAGTTAGTCGACTAGGGAAAACATCAAGTCGACTAATAAAGGGTGCGTCTCAAAGAGCTGCGTTTTCAAAGGAAAGTTAGTCGACTAGTGGGAAAACATAGTCGACTAGTGAAGTTGCGTTTTTCAGAAACGAGGGTGCGTTTCAAGAGGGTTAGTCGACTTATGATTAGGTCAAGTCGACTAATAGGGTTCAAAACAGATACAGAATTGGTTCTTGAGGGTTGCGTTTGTTTTACAAATATGAAAGAAATATCCAAGTCTTGGCGAGTAGAATTACTCGCCTAAAATGCGTCCGACGCAGAGAAACGTGGTCCCAATCCAAAGGAGGGTACCGGTCCTCACAAGTTGATGGAGAGGGGTGGTGGTTGTTTGGAGGAGATGGAGGTGCAAGTCTAGTTCACGCAAATCGGGATTTTGCAAACGTCGTTGCGGGGGACGAATGTATAGTCCGTTAGAAAGAGGTCGACGAGGAGGTGAAGGTGGTATGCTTGGTGGAGGCTACGGTGGTGCAGGTGGTGGTGGAGATGGTGGTGAAGCTTTTTGGTGAAGATGGGTTCTTGGAGGTTTTCTTGGTGAAAGAGGTTGAGGAAGATGGTGTTTGTTGGTGAAATGGAGGAGGAGATGGAGGAGAATGAAGTGGAGGAATTTGTGGTGGAGAATATGGAGAGGGTGAGTGGTGGTAATGGTGGCCAAAGGGAGCTTTGGGCTGCTGTTGATGTTCACAAGGAAGTGAAAAAGGAAGAAGAAGTGAAAAAGTGAAGAGAGAGAAGGAGTGGGGGTTATATATAAAGGGGTAGTTAGATTATAACAAGTTTGCCCTCCACTCTATGAAACCTGCGTTTCATGCCAATTTGGCCGCGTCCCACCACACAAGGCTGCGTCTAGCTGTTGCTGGACGCAGTAAACAAACCTACGTCCAAGAAAAACAAGATTACGTTGGTAGAATAGGACGAAAAAGCATGGGTGACTGGACTTGAGTTGGATTGGCCCATAAGCATTAAATGCAGCAAGGGAAGGTCTCCGCATTAATTGCTGAGTCCAGTTGGCAAAACTCGCGTTTGAGGAAGGAGAGAGAAAAATGGAAAAGAGAAGAGTGAAGTAGTTGAATGATTTCCCGGTATCTGAAAATACCGAGAACTCCGGAAAGGTCCAAAATCGAAGTATCTCGGAAAGCTCCTCCCCAACATCTTAAAAATAATAAATATTATATAAAGATTTTTGGTGGAATCGTTTTCAGAAATTCTATTCCATTTTCAAAATAAAATCCTGGAATCTACTGTGAACGGTGTCTACACCGGGTAAGCTGGATTTTTTTGATAAATTCTGAAAAATCCCAGAAAATGCCTGAAGGAAGAAAATATAATTTTAAGAAGGAATGTGAACGGAATCCAAATTTGATTCCAATTGTGAATTAAAATTCCCAAAATCAACCAGTATACTGGCCGACACCGTTTTTGAAGATTTACAACTTAATTCCGAAAAATTCTAGAAAATCATGAAAAATCTAGGATATTAAAAGATAATATTTGAAATTAAATTTAGTCAAATCTGAATACCAAACAGACCAAATCATGCAGTACTGCTATATGAGTAAATATTCAAATAGTAGAAATAAAATAAAAATAAATAAAAGAATACGCTCCAAAATCAAGATACGTAACTGTGCACGTATACCGAGGATGGGGTTACAATCTATCCACCTTACAAAAAATTTCGTCCTCGAATTTCAGGAAGGGGAAGATGACGGTAGAGAAAATAGGAAGAAGGGGTTTTACCAACTAAGTTGAAAATAGTTGAGGGTAACGCTCACGAATAACATCCTCCCGGTCCCATGTGGCTTCTCCTGGCACATGTCTATTCCAAGAAACCAGTACTAATGGTATTGCCTTATTCTTCAATGTTTTGATACTTTTGTCTAGGATGGCCATCGTTTGCTCTTTATAAGACAGATCTGACTGTAGTTCCAGTTCGGAGTGATCTAGAATGTGACTCTCATCCTTGACATACTTCCTCAACTGTGATACATGGAATACATTATGTACTCCTTCTAAAGATGGCGGTAATGTCAATCGGTAAGCCACATCTCCCACACGATCCAAATTTCGAATGGGCCGATGTATCTTGGACTGAGTTTCCCACGTGTACCGAACCGGATTACCCCTTTGTGGGTGATATCTTCAAAAACACATGATCACCTGTTCTAAATTCCAAGAGTCTTCTATTTGTGTCTGCCCAACTCTTTTGTCGGCTCTGTGCTGCCCGGAGATGATCTCTGATAATTCGGACTTTGTCTGTTGTCTGAACTAGAATGTCTGGTCCCATAAGTCTTCTTTCGCCGACTTCGTCCCAACATATCGGTGTCCTGCATTTCCTGCCATACAATGCCTCAAATGGGCCATTTGGATACTAGCCTGATAGCTGTTATTATAAGAGAATTCTACCAAATGAAGATAGTCTTCCCATGACCCTCTAAATTCTATCATGCAGGCTCGTAACATGTCTTCGAGGATTTGAATAGTCCGTTCAGATTGTCCGTCTGTCTGAGGAATATATGAGGTACTGAATTTCAGACGAGTTCCCAAATTTTCTTGGAGACTTTCCAGAAATGTGATCGGAATCTCGGTCTCTATCTGACACGATACTAACTGGAACTCCATGTAGACGAACAATTTCTTTCATATATTTTTCTGCAAGAACTTCTGTTGACTGACCTACTCTGAAAGGTAGGAAGTAGGCTGCTTTTGTGAGGCGGTCAATGATTACCCATACTGCATTATTACCCTTAGGACTGCGAGGTAGTGCTGTGACAAATCCATGGTGATATGTTCCCACTTCCACTCGGGTATTGTAAGGGCTGAAGAGTCCAGCTGTTCTCTGGTGTTCTATCTTTACCTGCTGGCAAACTAAGCACTTGGCCACATGCTGGGCTATCTCCCTTTTCATAGCATTCCACCAGACTTCTGTTTCAAGTCTTGATACATTTTATTTCCTCCTGGGTGTATAGAATAAGCCGAACTATGTGCCTCTGCCAAATTTTCTGTCGAACTTCTCCTTGGGGAACACAAATTCTATTACCAAAATATAATGCATTATCCGAATGAATACGGATATCCGTTCTCAATCCAGCCTCTATTTGAGCTCTGAATTTCTGCAATCTGGTGTCTTCTTTTTGAGCTTCTTTAATCTCATCTATCAGGGTTGATTGAATCTGAAAGGTCATCAACTGTCCTGTCTTATCATTCCTTGTACTATTATTAAGTCCAGTTTTATGATGTCCTGAATTAACTCCTTCTGATGCGTAAGTTGTACTAGCATTTAATTTTCTTTTCGGCTTCCTGCTCAATGCATCTGGTACTGTATTGACTCTGCCCGGATGATACTGTAAGTCTATATCATAATCTCCATTAATTCAAGCCACCGTCTCTGTCTCATGTTTAATTCTTTCTGCGTGAAATATACTTTAGACTCTTGTGATCAGTGTAGATTAGCACCTTGTCTCCCAGAAGATAATGTCTCCAGATCTTCAATGCGAATATTACCTGCCAGCTCTAAGTCGTGAGTTGGGTAATTTCTCTCATGTGGTTTCAGTTGCCTGGATGC
>JAVJIF010019302.1:0-73859 GCA_038442645.1 Agave tequilana | reverse complement strand
TTTCTTAAAACTTTTCTTTTCTTTTACAAAACTTTTTGAAACAAGATAAATAGTTTGATTTATTTTTAAGAAAATTAAGATTATCTTATAAATTAGGAAGACCTAAAATTATGAATTTTTAAACGAAGTCAAAATAATAATCTTATTTAAATTTTAGGATAAGGAAGTAAGATTGAAAAGATAATTTGATCTTAAATTTTTTGCTTTAGATTTATGTACTTCACACTTACACAATTTTTGGGATTGAAACAAAGACTGAAAATGTCATAAAAAAATATAAAAATAATGATGATACTAAAAACCATTTGTTGAAGTTGGGTAATTATGCCTCAAGAAGCATGATTATTCACACCTAAAATGTTGGACAAAAAAAAATAAAATAATCCCCTTTAGTTTTGTGGTCTTGTTTACTCGTGTCCTTAAGTCCGAGAGATATTTTCTCATCTGGTGCCCAAAGATCATCTGGTTTGAGAGTCACCGGCTAAAGGCTCACTAACCAGGTAAATAAGAAAGCCTAAGAAATTAAGGGAAGAAAAAAAATAAAAAAAAATATATATATATACACACACACAAATCAATGACATGAAAGTTTGAGTCAATATCCCAAAAATCTTCACAGTTCATAAAGTGCATATTTTTCTAAGAGTTTTATGAAAGGTTAAAGAATCAATTCAATTTTAAATTCTTACATTTAATTTATAATAAGATTTTGCATTTCGATTTAGTTTAAGGAAGAACAATTTCTGGTTAACCTATGACCTTGGATCACTTATATTTTCTCAAAAATATTTCAACACTTTTCTCTATTTCAAAATGTATTTTCAAAATACTAATATTTGATTTCTTTCTTTATGGATTTTGTAGGTATAATCTGCTGAAAACCCTC
Source organism: Agave tequilana (assembly GCA_038442645.1). Classification (NCBI taxonomy): domain Eukaryota; kingdom Viridiplantae; phylum Streptophyta; class Magnoliopsida; order Asparagales; family Asparagaceae; genus Agave; species Agave tequilana. The sequence continues at coordinate 72,973 of JAVJIF010019302.1, read as the reverse complement.
GGGAGACAAAACTCCTCCTCTAGGGAAACCTAGAGTTTTGACGGCTTGTTGCACATGCTCAGTGTAATCGCGCCACCTGCGAAAGTGGTGTAATAATTCCTTTAGTTTTTTGTTTGCTAGGGACGAGCAAAAGATAAGTGAGGGGTGTGATTAGTCTCTAAAACTGCATATTTCATACCACATTTTCACATTTATTTAATATTAAATTCCACTAATAAAACCTCTTGCATGTTTCTAGGTCCATGGTGTGCAATGAAGAAGACCATCCTAAATCACCATTTAATGGCTGATTAAAAGCCTAAAATATAGCCATTGACTCTGGAGAGTGATTCGTCAAAACCAGGGGCCCAAAACCAGAAACTGGGACTTCCACCTGACAAGGGACAGACGGGACAGCGTGCGGCGCGAGGAGCCGCAGAAACGCGGCTTTTGCCGCGTTTCAGCGGCCGTACGGGCGTGGCTGTGCCCGTGCTTCTGGCCAGCTGCTGCCAGCCTGCCCCTCTTTCCCCTGATGCCTATAAATACCCCTGGGGTTCTCCTCCAGCAACATATGCAGAGTTTAGTGTAGCTTTTTTCATGTTGTACTTTAGGATAGTTTAGTTTAGGTTAGTTCTTCTTCCTCCTTTGTATTTTTCATTTCTTTTAGATCTTGTAATAGGAGAGAGAGTGGTACATGGTGAGGAAGCAAGAGTGCTTGTAATAGAAGGTGACAATCTATGAAAGGGCTCTCTTAACTTATCTTTATTTTCTTCTCTTTAATCTCTTTTATATGTGTAGCTAACTTTTCTCTCATGGCAACTAACTACTAACCACTAATTTGTCTAACTTCTTATTTGATAATCCACAAGAATCTAATAGCCTCTACTTGGCCTTACTCTTGCAAGAACCATTGATGCCTCATGATGATGGATCTAACACTCTAACATCTAAATCTCTAACAAGCTAACATTACTTTATTTCATGCTTGTTCTTATTGAGTTTTGATGATTTAAGTGTACCTTACACTTGTTGGTGAATTTGGATGTGAAAGTTAACATATGAGCCATTTTGTAACGCTCTTGAACCAAGGACTAGTGATTGCCAAAGATACGTGTGAAGCAACTATCACTAAGAGGTTAGTATGTTGGTGGAGTCATTAGTAGTTATTAGCCATGAGTTTTCTTTCTTTTTCACTTTGTTTTAGAAGTATTTCAAAAATCACAAACATTTTATCTTCTATGTTCCCACTTCTTCATATTTCACCGTACTTCTCTTTTTCATTCTTTGTTTTCCTTTCTTTTCATTCTTTCAAACATTGAAGAACGTTTAACACACACGTGAATCAGCTGGTAAAACTTCTATCGCCTTCCGTCCCTGTGGATTCGACTCGTTTTAGCCTCTATGCTATAACGGAAGTATCGAGGAAGCCAAAGCACACAAACTTTAAAGCTTAATTTCAAAATATACACTTTTTGTGCGCGATTTTCCCCGATCAATCACCACCGCCGCCTCCACCTTCACCGCCACCGCCACCGCCCCCTAGCCACCGATGCCACCTCCCCGCCACCCCCCTCTCCTCTCCTCCACATCCTTTACCTTCAACCAACAACCCACCTCCTTCAATTTTAACATAAACTCATCACTTCCTCTCCTCTTCTTCTCCAAAATTCACCACCCATTTTACCACTCCTCCACTCCAACCATCCCATTATCATCTCCTCCTCCTCCTCCTCCTCCCCACCACCTCTAAAACCGCCACAACCACCACCACAACCTACCACCACTAACAACAGCTCCACAACAACAACAATAAAATAACAACACCCCCCACTCCCCCCGTCCCCGGGGCAGCGCGCCGCCCCCCACCTTCGCCGTGTCGCCACCGCCCCAGGGCCGCCGCCTCTCCTCCCTCCTTCTTTCTTTCTTTCTTCTTCTTTCTTTCTTTCTTTCTTTTCCTTTCTTCTTTCCTTTTTCCTTCTTTCCATAAATAACTCTTTTACCTACTTCCTCTAAATACCCTCCCCTTCATCCCCTAATTACTTCTCTAATTTTATCATATTCTCTCCTTTAATTCCCTAATTCTTTCCTCTTTTAAACGAATACCCTCTTTCTCTCTCTCTTTAACTAATCCTCTCTCTCTCTCTATCTTCTCCCTTATTTTCTCTAATATATATTTATATATATAATTATATGTATATATAGTATGGATAAGTAGCTTGCTCGCACGTGTGCGTGGATTCCCATATTTTAACTCGGTATTGCGTCCGATTTTAAGCGAGTACATTTCTTATGTTATTTCATACTTTATTACCATCGTTACATGTCTAATAATTATTATTACATGTCTAATAATTATTATCTTATTTTTAATACATGATGTCTCATTATTCGAGTTGGTATATGATATACGAGTGATTTCTAAAATCAGCATGTTTTATGTATATCTGTCGGTCGGTATTATACTGGGTATGCCTAGATCTTCTCCTGCTTCGCTCGGCTTCGCATGGCTAATAAATAGACTAATTTATTGCTATTATAAATATGGTTGTGAAGAGTTTGAAATGTTTATTTATACTGTTCCCCTGTACCACGTTACATGACCAGATGATTACCTGACAAACGATGCTCATATGATATCGGACACTGACATTAATATGTTACACTTGACACCAGCACTTGATATGTTATTACTTACCTGACACTTGATATTTGACACTGGTATTTGACATGTTATACTTGACACCTGACCTTGACACTTGATATCTGACACCGATACTTGACCTATTATTACTTGACACCTGATACTTGACACATGATATTTGACACTGGTATTTGACATGTTATCACTTGACACCTGATACCTGACATCTAATATTATGACACTTGACGGTTGATATGCTATCACCTGGTACTAGCACACTTGACCTGATATTGTGACACCTGACTAGATACAATTGTACCTGACACCTATATTACTTTGCATATTCATGACTATCACTTTTACGGGACTTGGCATGATTATTATACTGTTACCAAATATTTGATACTCCTGAACTCCTGTATTCTTGAGCCCCTGTAATAGGGAGACTCTTGATATTATGCTCCTGATATTATACTCATGTTGATCCCTGTAATTGGATAATCATGAATATTGGATTATTGTATACACTTGTGGACATTATCTTTGGGCAATGTATATATAAATAAAGTACTCAACTTACACTGGGTGGGAAAACTGATGGAAATCGGTATGATGTCATATTTATAATGGTGATATCTGAAGTGTCATGTGGGGCCGTAATGATAAGTCCTGGAAGCAGTAGCCTGATATCTGAAGTATCGTGTGGGGCGCGTATTGATAAGTCTCCGGAAGCAGTAGCATGTACACCTGAGCTAGTCCCGGGCAGAGACGAGACTCATTATAAATATGAGCCATCAGATTTATCATTTTCCAAATAATAACTCGTCTTATTCATAAGTGGATGTATGTGTAGCAGTAGCACATACATAAGCATATGGATCAGATGAATAACATAAGAATATAAGAACCAAACAGTAATAATATTAGGAACGTATGATATTTGGTCTCTCCTTTGTTCGGGTCCTAGTACTCACATATCAGACCCGGATAAGTTCTACAGAGTGTGAACTCTAGTATGGACTATCGGTGATGTGAGACGCTGGTAGGGAGGCGATTGAAATATCAAACGATACTGATTATTATTATTAGATAACTTAAAATATAACACTTTTATATTCTCCAGTTATAGTATTATGCCCTGAGTTGACACCCTACTTTATGACATACAATGACTACTCCAGACACACTTTAGTTCTGTTACTCTGAGGGCAACTCAAGTTGTATGACCTCAGATGATGGCGACATTAGAAATGGGGTATATAGATGAGGGTTTCCTTGTTTGAATTATCCCCTTGACGTATCAATCTCGTGAATCCAGAATCTGAGCTTGTACAACTAGTTTGCCCATACTTGTATTTAGCGCATATTTTATTTATTTACCGCATGTTTATATGTACCTATGCTCTTCATATTGCCTTCTATGCATGTTTTCCATTTCAGATTCATAGACATACATGATTTACTGTCGTTCCTTTAATTTTTCTTATGTTACTTGTACCTGCATGCCTGAACCACATCACTTGATCATGTACACGTGTGTCTGATATGCATGCCACTTGGCTTTATCATATGTACTCGCGGGGTTGCATCTGACAACCCTGGATTCTCATATCCAGATTCTAGAAACCGGGCCTTGGTGGCCTTGCTGTAGCTAATCAGAGTGCGCAGTGGATTCTTCCGTGACGATCGGAGTGCATCAGAAGCTTGGACCTCGTTGTGGTTCTTTCTCCCAGTTCCTCTCCTGTTTGGCTCCCGAGGCCCTCTTTTTACTCGTGAGCACCTCTCAGCTTTTATATATCTCTTCATGTATTGTACTTTTATATTTTCTGGTGATGTAATATTTCTGTAATATTATGTCACTCTTTGAGATGACTATGTACTTGTACTTTTCTGTTGGGTATATTACCACTGTGCTTCCGTACTCTGATTCTTGCCTGTGATGCTTAGCATATACACGTAAGGGTATTTCCGACCTACGTATATACGTCGCAGTGACGTCTCCGTACCCACGGGGTCGGGGCGTCACATAGGCACTAGATACGGAGTTCGAGGTGGTACAAGATGAGCCAGGACCTTCTCAACCCGTTGCTAGAGGACGTACACGACGTCAAGATGATGATGAGGACATTGACATGACGAGCCTGGTCTGTCTCAATCGTCTATTAGGAGGGATCGACGGCGTTGAAGAGCTAAGAATGAGGCCGGACCATCTCAACCACATAGACAACCATATTCCCAGACGGCCCTTGCACATGGGCGAGGTCGAGGCAGAGGGTGTGGTCGACTTCTCGTGCATTAGCTTGTTTATATTACGATTTTATATGGTTTGTATTATTGATATATGACACTTGATACTATGATATTGTTGAATGCTAGGATAATATGAAGTTTTGTTGTGTATTGATGAACTATTTGATGATTTGATAAGAGTTTTTATAACTTTGACATGGTTGCATCATCATTTGGTGAAATTTAACTGATACTTGGGAATTTGTGATTTCTATTACTTAATTAATTTGTTGAAATTTGTGATATGTATTACTGAATTAATTTGTGGAAATTTGTGATTTTGTGAGTTATATAGTTGCGATATGAATTTGAAATGTCATTTGGTATTTTTTTGTTAAATAGGAATAAAATTTAAGAATGAAACTCATTGTGAGATTACAAAGTTTGGTCCAGGGTTGGCAACCCAAACCAAGAATGTGAGTTTTTTTTTTACTCAAGTGAACTTGGTCCGGGTTGCCATCTCCGGACAAAAAATGAGAGGTTTTTTTTGAGTAAAGTGAACTTGATTATGAGGTTGCCAATTCCGCCACTAAGCTTTGAAAGCTCAAAAAAAAAAAAAAAAAGTGAACTTCATTCATGGTGTGGGGTTGCCAGCAACCTTGGACCAAGAAGGAAAAATTTAAACAAAACACTTGGTCCGGGATCGTCAACTCCGAATCAAGAATTGGCAACTACCCATGAACGGAGCCGCTATACTGGCGGGCCAAAATGATTGGCCTGTCAGAGATCGATTTTTGAAAATAAACTTGGAGGAGGATAATTTTTGGAATTAAACTCTAAATTGAATTTATTCAAAACGTTTACCTTATGGGCGTGTTTGTTTTGTGTAAAAGGAAGGAAAAAGTCCAAATGAGAAAACCCTTTTTCTCACATCCACCGTTTGTTTTCTCAATCTCATTTCTCATTTTATATCTAAATTTTTTCCCTTGCAGGATGTTATAGTAGAATTTTAAATATTTGATATTAAAATATTAATATTCAATATTGTGATTAAATATTTAAATTGATTTAATTTTAATTTTTTATAAATTATTTTAATATTTAATATTTTAATATACGTTTTTAATAATATTATAATATTTAGTATTTCAATATTTTTTAATGATTATAAATTTAAAAATATTATTTTTCATAAATATTTTAATATATATTTATTTTAGTTAGTTTTTTATTATTACTTTAGTAATATAATTTTTATTATTAGTTTAGTATTTTAATATTATATTATTATTTATTATTAGTTTAATAAATTATCACTATTTAATATTTTCTTGACAAATTTATTATACATTTCAATTTTAGTAGCAAATTTAATATAATGTTATTTGGCATTATTTAAATCACCAAACAATTAATTTTGTCATCCTTTTACATTTCTGACTAAACACCATAAAACACAATATACTTTTCCACTTACATTTTTACACTATAACCAAATATTGTAAAACTTATTTACACAAATCCCAATTTTACATTTACACACCCACATTTTCTGCATATAGTTTTCACTTGTCCTATTTTATCCCACTTGCCCCCACACGAAACATGCCCATTTATGTTCAAACATTGAATTTTCTTGAAAGGTCCGTACCAAAACAGTCATGTGGCTCCCAGCGATGCCAGGCCTGTCCCGAGTAAATGGACCCTGACTCCATTCTCGACCCACGGAGTTCGTGCCACGATGACCAAGGCTTTTGGTTTTCGACTGCGCTGCTCCTTTTCCTTTTCCTTTGGCGGGAGAACAGCCATCTCCCCGAAATCCCCTCACAGCCTCACCGAATTACTGCCCTTAAAATCCTATTAAACATTAATCACCCCTAAATTATGCGCGCACAGACTATTAATTGCTTAAAACATAATCAACTCCGAAAGTTACAGACTCTTAATTAAGGGTGGTTTAGTAAAAGCATCAGCCCATTTTCATCCGCCATTTTCCTGGAAGAGGACGGTCCGACGTCCCCGCCCACGACTTGCCTTATCGTGCTCCCCCAACGAAAAGACGAAACTACCCCTCACGTCACGCGATCGTAACGGCCCAACTAATATGCCCACTTGCTGAGCTCACACCGAATCCTAACCGTCGGATTCGAGCGCATCGGGCAGCAAAGCACGAGAGTTACATTTCCGTTATTAACAGTAACCAGAGAGTAATTTGGGCAGTTCCTAAACTGGGAGGGTGTCTGACACGTGACAGTCACCGCATAGAACTTCTATGCGCGTAACTTATCCGCCGTCCGATTGAAAAACTGCCCAGGTGGACGGTTGATGAGACAGTTTGTATAGAGCTTTGAAACCGATAGAATGTTTTTGACTGCTCTTTTCAGAGGCTTGAGGTACAAATAAAGAGGGCTTTAGATAAAGAGAGAGGGAGGGGTTCTTAGAAAGGGACTCTTCTAATTCTCCTGGTTTGGCTACACGCGAGGGAAATCTAGGGTTTTCGTGTTCAAAAGGTATAATTTTACGAACCTGCTGCTATTTTTTTCCTAGTTTATAGGCTACAGCTTTCGACCGTGTACTCGCATTCTCTTTTTCGTGGTTTTTTGGAGGGATTTGGCCGCAGATGATGAGATCGTGGAGGGTTTGGGAATTTTTGAAGGATTGAAGGTTAGATTGTGTGTTTTGAAAGGATGTTTTGGCCTGTTTCCCATGTATTGGTTTAGATCTTTGTATTTTGCTCTGTTTTTAAAGGCATTTGCTTTTTTTTTTTATGCAAGTTTACCACTTTGCTTCTCGGTTTTAGGTATTAAGGTATCTTTTTCTGCTTTATGAAAAATTTGAAGGGTTTGAGGTTTTTGGTCGGGTTTTGAGATGATTTTGTCGGAGAATGTGTTTTTCTTGGTTAAAGTTGGTATTTTTTTCTCCGTTTTTGGTGCGAACATGAAGTTTGATACTATGCTTGTTCGTTTTATATGATTTTCCATAAACTTTTCTCAATTTCTTTTTGGCATTGCTCTGTTATGTTACTTTGAAAGTGATTTCAAAGAGAAGGTGTGGGTTTTGAGATGATTTTCTGTTATTATCTTCGCCCTTATTTAAATTAGTCGCATGTAGATTTTAAAGCGTTGATGTGGGTTTTGTGAATATTTTATCACTGCATGCATATAGATTTAGCATTTCCATTTTTTTTTTGTGGTTAATGTGCTTGGTTATTTGTTCTTGTCATCTTCGTTTCACAGACGGGTTTTATGGTTCTAGATTCTTTTCATTTTTTACTTTCCATTTTGTCTCATATTTTGAATCTTCGAATGATATTCTTCTTATGCATTATGGTTATTGAATGACAAATACTTTTCCATACTTTTCCCAGTGTTGTTTCATTTAATTTCTTGTCAAAGTTGCTACCATGGGATATGCTAATGAGCTCTTGATGTAATTGCTGCTGTTTAGTGGACCACTTTAATATGTTTTTTCCCCTGCCATATTTAGCTTTTTTTAGTAGTTCTTATTCAGTGGTGAATGTCATTTTTGATTACTGAATGCCTAGATTCTTGTCATTTTTTACTTTCCTTTTCGTCTCAATTTTTGAATCTGTGTATTATTGTTCTGCATGATAGCTACTGAATATCTTATACTTTTCCCAGTGTTGTTTCATTTAATTTCTTGTCAAAGGTTGCTAGCATGGAATATGCTAATAAGTTCTTAATGTAATTGCAATTTATTATTGGATCACTTTTTATGATATCTTTTTTTTTGGCCATATTTAGCTTTTCTTAGTATTTTTTCAGTAGTGAATGTCATTCCCTATTAGAGATTGTTTTTGTAGATTTATGTTTCACTTTTGGCTTCTGTTATTCTTCAATTTTGTCTTTCGGTTGTTGAGATATCATATGAATTCATTATGCTTTGACCATTTCTTTTGATAGGTGTTTTTTGTTTGAGGAATTAATTGAATTATTTTCATATTTTGTGGGTACTATTTTGTTAAGGTGTTGTGCCACTGCTTTTTTTTTTTTGGTCTTAGTTTATGAAGGAATTGAAATACATATTTATTGAAGTTGAACTGAGCATCAGTCTTGATCTTCATTGATAATTACGAGCCTTTTATTATATTTTGTACTTCTTCTAGTGTTGCCATATAATATTCTAGCAAAGCTAAGAGGAACTTATTATTTTATTCATTGTTGTCAGGGCTTTTCTTGTTATTTATGTTAAACCATCTCTGTTTTACAATGAGCTTTAAAAGTAACCAGCTTCTGTTAGTTATTATCTTGTTGGTTGTGCTTCAAGTCATGAAACCAACATGTTTTCCACATGCATTTACATAGTTTTCTTTACTTTGATATTGCTTGATTTTACTATGGTGTTGATGTCTTCGTTATCTTAACATTTCAGATCCAAATGATCTCATGCATTTATGTATAGCTATATTATCCTTTAATAGATTTAGGTAATTTTTGTTGGTTATACTTCGGAGGTTTGTGTCATATGTCTTTATTAGGCATGATGCATCAAACTGGTTGGTTTAATGGTCTTTTGGACCTGGGCTACTCTTATACTAAATTCTACTTCTAATGAGCTTTTTTTATATTGATGTTTCTTCTCTTATATGCTACGTGGACCTGCTTTTTCTTTTTTCCCTTTTCTTTCTTTGGTTTGCTCCTCTCCCTTGTGAGTAGGCATGATTCCTGACTGAATTCTTGTCTTTGAAAATGGGATGCTCCCATATTGAATTCTACTTCAAACTAAGCTTGTGCTTGTATTGATGTTTCTTTTCATTTCTGTTACATGGACCTTTTTCCTTCTTTTTTGTTCTTTGGTTGCTCCTTGCTCCTCAGTAGGCATGAACACTGATGTACTTGAATTATTTTAAGGCCTTCTCTCTTTCCTTTGATACTGGCAGATTGCCACTTGGAAATGGATTCCCCAAAGGAAGAGCCAACAGAGGCTTTGCCACCTCCACCTCCAGTCATACCACCAAATGTAGTTCCAATTAAAGCTGCGCCAGAACCATCGAAGCCAAAGAGGACACCAATGCCCAGACCTAGTTTGGCTAAGAGAGGCCAGCCCATACAACTTCTGACTAACCATTTTAAAGTTTCCGTGCAGAATGTTAATGACTACTTCTATCACTACAGTGTATGCCCCAATTATCACTTTTATTTATTTGTACACATTTGTCTCCTTGGTCTTTGCTTACCCAATATAATGACGTTGGCTACTCTTTTCTGTGTATCTGAAAAGGTTAACTTGAAATATGAAGACGATCGGCCTGTGGATGGTAAAGGGATTGGCCGAAAAGTTATTGATAAGTTACATCAGACCTACGATTCAGAACTTGGTAACAAGGATTTCGCATATGATGGGGAGAAAAGTTTGTTTACAATAGGATCCCTCCCACAAGTGAAGAATGAGTTTACTGTTGTTCTGGAGGATATGTCATCAAATAAGTAAATCTTATTATTTTCTTATGCTCTCTTCCTAATTTTTGTTTTAAATTAATATTATGGGCTAGTGCTAATATTGTGCTTGTTTCTGTGTTTTTTTTCACTATAGAACTTCCGCACATGGAGCCCTGGCGGAAATAACAGCCCTACTGAAAATGATCGCAAGCGTATGAGGCGCCCCTATCAAACTAAGTCCTTCAAAGTGGAGCTTAGCTTTGCTGCAAAGATTCCAATGCAGTCCATTGCTATGGCTTTAAAAGGCCATGATACTGAGAACTCCCAGGAAGCCCTTAGAGTGCTTGATATTATCTTGAGGCAGCATGCAGCAAAGCAGTATGATTTTTACTTATGATCTTCTAGTACTACTACCTTTGTAATATGTGTAGTTCTTCCTGAACATTTTTCTTTTTGTAGGGGTTGCTTGCTGGTGCGTCAATCATTTTTTCAAAACAACCCACAGAATTTTACTGATATAGGTGGGGGTGTTTTGGGCTGTAGAGGTTTTCACTCAAGTTTTCGAACCTCCCAAGGTGGCCTATCATTGAACATAGGTATATTCTTTGTTTAGTGGACAATGTCTCTGTCTGTAATATTTTTATTTCATTTCTTTTGTACTGATGGCTGTGTTATATGTCTTTTGAGTTGTTCTTAATACTGTATAATTCCATTCATGGTGTGCAGATGTCTCAACTACCATGATTGTCAAACCAGGACCTGTGGTTGAATTTCTTCTTGAGAACCAGAAAGTTAGGGATCCATATTCAATTGACTGGGCAAAAGTATGTTAAAATTGACCGAAGGGTTTATATATTCCTTTGTATAAAATTTATGTCTTTAATTTAGAAATAGAATGGGAGAGAAAATAGCCTAGCCCAAATGTTTATTCCTCTTATCTGTCTACCTTTATATCCCTTTCATGTAGTTTTTTTTTACCCTCTGTTAACAGGCGAAGAGAATGCTTAAGAATCTACGGATAAAAACAAGTCCAACAAATACAGAATACAAAATTGTGGGTTTGAGTGAATTGCCTTGCAATAAGCAGATGTGAGTTCTCTTTTCAGAAACATAACTTGTTTGTGCTCTCAATGAGTTTGCAAATGTGGGTTCTCTTTGCATTTTTGTTAGAAACATAATTTGTTCTACTTTTCTTGTGTTTGCTGCCAATTTTTTTTGACTCAATATTAGATGGGGTTCTATATAACTCATGCATCTTTCATAGAAGTTGATAACAATAGGATTAGTTATTGTGTTGGCCATATAGCAATTTGCTTCTTCTTTTGCAACCAACAAGCTTTTGATGTAGCAAAATTTCTCTAACTCAATTTATCATATGGAGTTCTATATAAGTCATGCATCTTTCACTAAAGTTGCTATTAATAGGATTAGTTCTTCTGTTGGCCATATAGTTACCTTGTGTGTAGAAAAACTGGCATGCTACCAAACAGCGAATCTTAATTGTAGCATCTTGATTTGCAACCATACATGCTGTTTGTTTTCTGCCTTCTCAACTCATTTTGCATGTCACTCGTGGGTGTGGTACCATTTGTCGCAGAAAAGCATACTCACTTTTACATGCTAATTATTACATAATTCAAAATGATTACACTCCTGAAACAACTCATTACCTGCTCTGTTGATTTTCAGTGTAATGCTGTAGTGTCATTTTTATTTGCTATTGTCACTTTTGATTTGCTTTATTAGCAGACTGAAATCTGCTGGGTTTGGTTGGTGTTTCTTTAATTAAAAATTTGCTGGGTTTGCTTGGGTATTCTTTATATATCTTAGTAAATGTTGCAAAGTTTTAAACATTTCTTTTCTTTTCTTTTCTTTTTTATGCTAATTGTTACCAATCTAAGGGTGCTAATTAAGTATTTTGCTTGTTTATTTATGTTAGTGCTTCCTAACCTCATAATTTATTATCTTTATAGGTTTACCTTAAAACAGAGAATGGGAAAGGATGCAAATGGCGATTGTGATGTGCATACAACAGAAATTACTGTTTATGATTATTTTGTCAAACATCGTAATATTGAACTGAGGTATTCTGGTGATCTTCCATGTATTAATGTTGGAAAACCAAAGAGGCCCACTTACTTGCCAATGGAGGTAAGTTGGTATACATTATTAGTAGGGGTGGAATCGAACCGAATTCGAATCGAATACTAACGTGTTTGTATTTGATTTGGTTTATAATATCCGAATTGGAATATGAATACAAATACTTGCATTACCGTCTGAATTTGAACTCGAATTTCCTCCTTTGAATCCGAATCAAATTCGAATTTTTCTCGAATATTAAAATATTCTTGCATTTGTGTATTTAATATTTTAATAGTTTGAAAATTATTTAATTAGTATTTTTTTTATTTACTTTAGTTTTATTAACAACATTATAATTATATTTGAGAATCACGCATCTCGTACGGTAGAGAGAGAACTAAATCTGTTTGAATTAGATTTAGGGTTAGACTTATACCTAGCTTTTCAGCTTCACATAAATATTTTACATAAGACTTTTTTAAAATTTAATAATTATAAAATATCATGGGGCAAAATGCAAGAATATCTATGTATGTAATGTTATATTTATAAGTAGTTAAGTCCATATGTATTAAATGAATAGTTCAACGAACTAACAAATCGAATACTAGAATGCTCAGATTTGATTCGTTTAAATTGCTAATAGTAAAAGGTATTTGTTTATATTTAAACGAGCAGTCGAATCGAATCCGTTCGAATAAATGGACGAATAATTAACAAGCTATTTGTTAATTATTCAGTTCGTTTCCACCCCTAGTTATATGTGTAGTTTGGAGTATATCAGATATTATCTAACCTGATATGGTTATTGAATTTAGCCTTTTCTTTTGGCCCCAAGCTATGCAGCCTGGTCTCATTGCAAAGGTATACGAAGGCATTGACAACACTTCAAAGATCTTCGCTTGTTGAAAAGTCAAGGCAAAAGCCACAGGAGAGAATGACAGTTCTGAGCAATGTGTGTGACTTCCCTTTTATTATAACATTTAATACGAATGCGCCAGCAAATGTCACTTTCCAGTAATTTTCCAATTCATTTTGTAGGCACTGAAGACAAACAATTATGGTGCTGATCCCATGCTCAAAACGTGTGGTGTTTCTATTAATACACAATTTACACAGGTTGATGGCCGTGTGCTTCCGCCACCAAAGGTTTGTTTGCCCTGCTTTCTCAATGCATTGTATTTGCAGATGCTCTTTTATTTTTATGATCAGTCGTTTGTTTTTAACACTGCTACAGTCCATTAGTATTTGCCTTTGATGCAGTTGAAAGTTGGCAATGGTGAAGATTTTATGCCTAGGAATGGGAGGTGGAATTTTAATAATAAGGTTTGCTTTTGTCACAACTTCTGTGCATTTCCTTTTACCCCGAAACATCAGAGTTCTTTTATTTTACAGAAACTTTTTGAGGCTACTATGGTAGATAAGTGGGCTGTTGTGAATTTCTCTGCTCGCTGTGATATGAGATCTCTTGTGCGTGATTTGATTAAATGTGGGAATATGAAAGGAATTGTATGTATTCTTTTCTCTATTTTATCGCATTATTTCGTTCAAATGTTGCTCTTTAAACTTCACAATATTGTTGCCTTGCTTATTTTGTAGCAAGTGGATGATCCGTTTGTTGTGATTGACGAGAACCCTTCCATGAGGAGGGCCCCTCCTCCTGCAAGAGTGGAAGATATGTTTGAGCAAATCAAGTCAAAGCTTCCTGGGGCCCCTAAGTTTCTACTCTGCCTGTTACCGGAACGAAAAAATTCAGATATTTATGGTCTTTTTCTTCTTTTTTAATTAAACACACTACTTTCCGTTTGCCATCTTTGTTTTTTATAATGGGCAAATTCATGTGAACCTTTAGGCCCTTGGAAACGGAAGTGTCTTGCGGAATTCGGAATTGTCACCCAGTGTATTGCTCCCCAAAGAGTTAATGACCAGTATCTTACTAATGTTCTCCTGAAGATTAATGCAAAGGTAGGATGCATAACATTTTTCTTTTTGTCGTTTATAATTATACATCATTGCTGTTTCTTACATTTACTTTCACAGCTTGGTGGAATTAACTCGTTGTTGCAACATGAGCGCATGTCAAATATTCCTCTTGTTTCTGGATCTCCAACAATTATACTAGGCATGGATGTTTCACATGGTTCACCTGGACAGTCTGATGTTCCATCAATTGCTGCGGTAATATCTGAACCATTTTCGCTCATGAATTTGATGAGGTTGTGTTGCTGTATGTCATTCTTAATGTTTTCTTTTTCTAGACTAGACGTGCCTGCAATATATTTCTTTCTAAGTCTATATTGCAGATTGGATTCTGCTTATTCTATCTTTTATTGATCACTATGATCTATTTGTTTGTTTATAACTATATTAGGTTGTGAGTTCCCGTCAGTGGCCGTCTATTTCCCGATACAGAGCTAGTGTAAGAACCCAGAGTCCTAAGGTTGAGATGATAGATTCTTTGTTCAAACCTGCAGGCTCTGATGACGATGGCATTGTCCGGTGAGTCCTTGATTAAATCTAAACCTTGCTCTATTCAGTGGCATTGATTTATTTATACCAATTATTTTCCATTTTCTTGATTTTTCCTGTGACTGACGCAACACCATCCTAAAATCATAGGGAACTACTGATTGACTTTTACACTAGCTCAGGGAAAAGGAAACCTGACCAAATAATTATTTTCAGGTATGCTTCGTTATTAAGATTTTACAATTCTTCCTTTTCATCTTCTTTTTAATTTTAGATGTGACACATGTCATTCTTTCTTAGTTTGTGGTTTTAAGGATCTGCTTGTCTTATGGAACACAGTTATTAGTTTTGTTTTTTTTTTTTGCTTGCCACTCACTCACTAGTATATTGCATAATTGAATAGTAATTTACATTGTGTGGAAAGATGTGGGAACTAGGGCTGGTCTTTGATCTGCTTCCAGCAAAAATAGTCTGTAAATAAAGTAGCTTCTCCTCATCACATATTGCCTATCTTTTTCAGATGTTTTTGCCTTCTTTTCCATTATTTTGTTGCTCAGATTTATCTCCATGTCTTACAGGGATGGAGTTAGTGAATCCCAGTTCAATCAGGTGTTAAACATTGAGTTAGATCAAATTATTGAGGTACGCTACTCTGATATAGCTGTTATAAGAAGATAATCAGTGTGTGCAAATTATTTATGATTTTCGTAATTATGGTTCTTATGTCTGCGTGTATTCTTATGTGGGCAGGCATGCAAGTTTCTTGATGAACAATGGTCGCCGAAGTTTACTGTGATAATAGCCCAGAAGAATCACCATACTAAATTTTTTCAGCCCGGGTCCCCTGACAATGTTCCACCTGGTTAGCTTTTGTACTTTGCTAAATACCTTCACATGCATTAAACCTTCAAATAAACTTACTTGCTGCAAGTTTTAACTCCGTCATATGTGTTTGTTTGTGTGTGCAGGCACTGTTGTTGACAACAAAATTTGTCACCCAAGAAACTATGACTTCTACATGTGCTCTCATGCGGGAATGATAGTAAGTGAATTCTGCCCCAAGCATTTGTTTCTGCAATCAATTGAAACAAATCCTTAATTCTTATTTATCCTGTTTTGCAGATATTGATTAATGTTAAATATTTTCATGGCTTTTCTTTCTCAACTTCGGATTGGATTTGTATTTATACCTGCATTTGTTTTCCTGTGATTTCTTGCATATTTATCATATAAATATCATTTGACAGGGAACTACTCGGCCAACACATTACCATGTGTTGCTTGATGAAATTGGGTTTGCACCTGATGATTTACAGGAGCTTGTGCACTCCCTATCCTATGTGTAAGTAACATATAATGCTGTATGCAAAACTTCTCTTTGGGTATTTAATAACTTTAACTTGGACAAACTAACATTAGGACAACTCTGCAACGTGCAGATATCAGAGGAGCACAACTGCCATCTCTATTGGTAAGACACTGTTTTGTCTGCTTTGCGTTTTTAGTCAATTTGTGCAACATCCATGCTAAACATAATGTTCTGGCACGCCTGTGAATTTATTAGTATCCTTCATACCAAAATGTTCTCTTTTTCCTTTGACATGTGGTCTGAATGGGCAAATTTTCCTGCAGATTTATGAACTCCTTTGCGAATGTCTTGATTTCTTTACATGTAACTTCGCCTGTTTTGTGTAGTTTACTTCTTTAATCAGATACCTTTTATGATTAGTTGTAGTGATACCGCCTGTTTTGTACTAGAAACTTGTCCTGTTGGAGCATGTGTTTATTTGATGTTTTTCCTATACATGCAAAATATTTATGGTTTTTCTGTGTAACAATGCCTGTTTCATGCTGTTTTTTTAATAGGCTGTTTAAGTTTTGACTGGAAAGTGTTTTAAAGCCTGTTTTTTTTTTTTAAATATTGTTCTGATCTGAATTTCATCTTGTTAACAGTTTGAGGATGGTTCCTTGAGCTACAATCTCACCAAGCAATCAATTTGTTTCATAAAATTCCCATCCTCTGCAAATCTGGAAACTGCATGTGATAAACATAGGACCTTTATATATGAAATTACATGAATACCTTCAAAATAAGTGTTCCGAATAGCTTTGAACTCTTAAGTAAACAAGAAAAATAAACTAAGGAAAAAAATAAAAAAAAATTCAACAAATAAAATTTCTAGGAGTAGGAATCCTAAAGTTCCTAGGGATCCAACTATGATACTCTCTTTTATGCTTTATAGTGAAAACTTTGAAGAAGGCCTCTTGACCCCCATCACTTGTTATTGTGGTATGACTTCTTTTGTAGGTATGAAGTCTCCCACTGGAGCATACATGATATAATTCATGGTCTTCTGGCTGCCTTAGTTATCTGGCACTGGGCTTTAATTTTAGTTTCCTTCATCTTTATATATTGTAAAGTATTTTTTAAAAAAAAAAAATCTTGGAAGCTAGAATATGAGAAAAATGATCAAGTCACTTTAGGGTTGAAACAGACCATGTTATTAATTGTATATCAAAAACAACAGTTAAAAACTATTAAAAAATTGACATGAAAATCATTTAGTGGCAAATTGAACTCTTTGTGAGTTCTGCAAAACATGAAATGGCAATGTCTCTACTGTGTATATAAGCACAAACTTGGTTAGTTCCTTTAGGCTAGGTCACCCCTTGCATTTGTAAATGGAAAGGGAGGATTACCCTTATTAAGCATTTTGGTGTACTTGTGTTTTACTAGTCTTGCCGGCTTCTTGTTTGTTATTCACTTGTCTGCTTGTGGAGTCCTTCCTTAAGTATATTTGCTACATGTTCTAGTTTTTGACAGGAAGTAGTTATTTTCTGACTTGAAAGTGCTTTCGTGCCCTGATATTATTGGCATATGTCAGGTTTTTTGTTTTAATCTTTTCCTTTACTGTCTGACAATGTTACATTTTCTTCAGTTGCTCCAATTTGCTATGCCCACTTGGCAGCCACTCAGATGGGCCAGTTCATGAAGTTTGATGACATGTCTGAGACGTCCTCGAGCCATGGAGGGATTACAGCACCTGGGGCTATTCCTGTGCCTGAACTGCCTAGGCTGCATGAGAAGGTGAGCAGCTCAATGTTCTTCTGCTGAGGTAGCACTTATACATGCAACCCACTTTTGTTTTGGTGGTAGTTCTGTGCCTGAACTGTGCCAAGGCTGCATGAGAAGGTGAGCAGCTCAATGTTCTGCTGCTGAGGTAGCACTTGGACATGCATCCCACTTCTGTTTTGGTAGTTCTGGGGCTGACCACACTGGTAGAATGACGAGGATACTTTAGTTTGTATATATGCTTTAAAACTCTTGTCTTAATATTGACAGAAGTCTCTTATGTCTAATGGTTTTGGGGTGTTATTGGGAGTGTTGTGGGAAATCCTCCTTAGACAGTAGGCTTGTGTTTTAAACTTTTGCACGGACGCTGACAGCTTGTGTTTAAAACTGTTGCACAGATGCTATTGCTTTAATGTCATTTTCCTTTAATCTTGTGCAATGTCTGGAATGGTGATTGATGGTACTTTCAGGTTTTGGGTGTGATCCTTTTCTTTCTTATTGAGAGTTTCAGAGTTTGGGTTGTTACTACCATGGTGCTTCTTTCTATGTGAGGATGCCAATGGTGAACTCATGGTACTTTCAGCTTAAAGCTTAGCACTAAATCAAAAAAAAAACAGCATGGTGCCTTCTTTCCTTGGAATCAGGTAATTTTCCTGTGAGGATGACAATTAGTGTAGGGTTTTTTTTTTTCGCAGCTGAAGTGGTTTTCTTTTGTCTATTTTGACAATGGTTTTCTTGAAGTTTCTTTTCTTGTGCCCCCAAACCAACACAAACCCCCACCCCCCAACCAAAAAAAAAAAAAAAAACCTTGTTCTGTGTTTCTTTTTCCAGTTAAACAAGGCCTAGTGACTAGATTGTTAAACATTTATAATCAAATAGAGTTAAAATGTCAAAATTCCCACATGAATCAGAGGAAGCTCCCCTGTGTTTCATATGTTTGCTGTAAAATTTCCCATCTGCTTCCATGTGTAGAACATAGAATTGTATACGATTTGGGGCTGGTTATTGAAAACCAGTAAATGTTTTAGCTTTCATTGGAACAATTACTGGATAGTTGATATTCAAGTCTTCTTCTACTTTAGGGCTTCTCTTTTGAATGGTGGATTGTACAAGACGTAGTTGCGTGATGCTTCTCTCTGGTGCTCTGGATCATTCTGTAGGCAATAAAAAGGAGGTATGAGAACAAGGTTTTTGGGTAACACAAGTTTTTATTGAGCTGATAATATTTTCCATGAAATGAGAGTCTTGCCATCTTTTTTAACTCATGGTAATCTGGCACCTATCAGAGAAGCTTAGAACTGGACATAATGTTATTTGGAGAAGAAATTTCTAAATATCTTTTATAACATGGATTACATTGGTGGTGATATTTTGAGCTTCAGCTGCTCTCTGTCTCTGAAAAGGGAAAGAAAGCCTACAGCTTTTATTTTCCAAGTTTGTAAACCTCGTGTTTAGTCAAAAATTTACTACAATCGGGGATGAGTGACATCAGTAATGGAGCCTCTGGGTGGGTGGTTCTGAGGACCCATCCAACCAGCGGGCGGCGGCCAGTAAACCGGGCATCTAGGGTGATGCTCCAGTGGGGGATGTACCCATGGAGGAGGCTGTTCGTAGCTTCGCAACGGCATTGTCGGCTGGAGCTCAAGGAGAGGGCTCGTCTTATGCGAGGGTGGTGCAGTCACCGTGGACGGCTCAATGGGAAACTGTGAAAGGGACGACAAAATTCGGTAAGTCGTGAATGCTGTCGAATTTTCTGCGAAGGCTTTTGCTTGATGGGCCTGCATTTTCAAGGAAACAAAAAGGAGGAAAATTTCTAATATTCACTTGGGTAAAGGATTGGGCCATTTAGATGGGATAAAATTGAATTACGGAACCCTGGATTACATTGACACCATTGAGCTATTGACCTACATTTGTATCCACTGAGATACCTCTCAAAGATCTCAATGTTGCTCAGTTCATCACCAGTGAGAGGAAATGGGATGTAGAGATTCTTAGTTCTCTTGTTGGTCCTGATCTACTTGACTTAATCACCTCTACCCTCTTTGAGTCTTATCTCCTACTTCTGACTCAATTGATTGGGGAAGAATTGGCTTATCTAAGTTACATGTTTTTGAGAAATACAAGGAGCTGGTGGGCAGCCCTGATGGTGTTGCATACAGCTTCTTTGAATGGATATGGAAATCAAGAGTTAGCTCTAACTAATTTCTGAATGATTCAGAGGCACAGACTCCCTACTCACACTTTGTTCATTCATAGAGGAGTTAATGTTGCTTCTGAGTGTGCTTGGTGTACAAAAGTAGATGAATCAACTTGAGCATCTCATGTACGCATGTCCTGTATTTGCTAATGTCTGGTCAGGAATTAGGGTAATTCTCGGCACTAAAGGTTCCTTTACTGATATCAATGAATTGATTTCACATTTGCAGTGTGTATCAGTACAAGGGTGTGTTTAAAGTGTTTGCTCAATCAGTTGTGATGTATGCTGGGTGGGGGATCTGGAAAGCTCGTAATGCAATGATTTTTCAGAAGAAGACAATGTTAGTTCAGAGAATACTATTTCTGACAGTTCAACAAGCTGAAGAGAAAGCCAATGCTGATCACGAAAAGAAAAAAAAAAATCTGGAAAAACCTCCACCATCAAACAAAATAACAAGCAGCCTACCAAAGAATATAGAATTGTTGTACTGCACTTGTCACACTTAAACCCTACGTACTGGCAAAGCACCAAAATATATCCGAGAAAAGAACTGTAATGTGCCACAGAATCAATTACTATGGTGTATAAACAATTTAGTTGAAATTCTCACAAAAGTAATGGACAGGAGAAAAGCAGAATTCCCTCACTTGTGTAGTCTACAACTTAAATTGCCTGCTCAGCTATCAAACGCATAGCAGTAACTACCAAAACCGGTAACCTGCACCTAAAATACAAACTCTTCCTCTTCGTTTTCAAGGGTCGAAGCTCCTCGCTCTGCTGTGTCCTGCAGTACAGAAGCAGTGGAATCACTAATGCCGAGCAGGTACTGCAGCCGGGTTAGCTTTTCTGGCTTAGGAATGCTCTTCAAGTATACCATGTACAGGTCAGCAAGCTCTTCCGGTGAAGACCAAGACACAGGCTCCGCAGGGACAGCCGCGTCACAGGCCAACATGTCATTAAGCGATGAGACCTGCAGAAGAAGGAGATCCGTATATCGCTGGTATCAAATAAGCTAAAATGACTGTTGGTTGAAAGCTGCAATAGCATACTACTTTTTGCCTTTGTATGAAGTGCATTATTGGCATAATGATGCTATAACTTAGACAGAATTTGAGTTGCACATAACAATACTATATAACTTCAAAGACGTTAAAATTAGAACACCTATCTTATGACATGAAGCACAAGCAAACCAGTCATAAAATGTAGATGCTGAAATTAAAAAGAAATAAGGAAAAGTGGGGGAAAAAACATTTTTCAGGGCATTGCTATGGTTCACCAATGAAAGAGATAAAACGGAGTTATCAGGCTTCCAGATTAAATTAAGAGACACAAGTGAGATTTGGAATTTACAATTTGAAATGTTGAACACATAATAAGAACAAAAAAATAAACATGTCTCATAATAATTTAATAAAAAGATTTTTTTTAAAGGAAAGGTGTACTGCCACTCCCTATTTTCAGTTGATAGTTGATCAGGTAATCAATAAAAATTGAAATAATTTAACTTTATCAATGAAAAGGATAATTAAGCAGGATATCCATACCACTCCATCACGATTCCTCTGCCGAAGAAGTGCCACAGCTTGAACAAGTGAGTTGGATAGCCTACTCTTAGCGAGATCTTGAACAACTCCTTTTGCTTTCTGAGCATCTATGTTAAGGTCTGCAGGTATTTTTTCATAGACCTCTTCTTCATCAAAATCGCCTGTACCTGATGAGAAAATCTCCTCCACTGTTTTCTTGAACAGGTTCTCACGCAACCGTTCTGAGATCATGCTGTCCAAATCTATACTAGCTTCTTTCAACTCTCTGACTTGTTGTATACCGATCCTCCCTTGACTCACAGCTGTTTCAATTGCGGCTGCCATCTTAGTCGTTGTTATGTTCTTAATTACCTTTTGTGCATATTCTGCAGGCAAGCCAACCTGCTTCTGCACTTCATTGAGCTCTTCGATCCTAGCTTTTGTTAGCTGACCATCTGCTAAAATCACCTCAGCCCGTTTCATGAAAGCTTGTTCAGCCAGATTCCTGTGGATTTCTACGATCTCTTTACCAGTCAAACCAAGTATTCCCCCAAGTTGGCTCAACAGTAAGTATTCTGAATCGTCCTTTTTGGTAGTGATTTGTGCTCCAAAAGGAACAACAGCAACCTCCCCCTGAAGACAAAAGAGCAAGTAGGTTCTGTAAAGGTCGGACCTGTCCCTCTCTGGAAGGTCATCCTTGAGAGTTATTTCAGTCTGTCCTGGCTTTCCTAACTTAGCTTCCAGTTCTTTGTTAGGTCTTGTTTTTCTTAATGTTTGCAGGGACTCCCACTCATCTTCTTCCTCCGTTTGTTTAGGTTCATTCTTAACAGGTTCTACTGGTTCTTCTGTTGGCTCTTCTGTTGGCTCTCCTTTAATGTCAGATATCAACGGAGTGACAACTAGGGTGTTAAATGCTATCATTTTCTTCAGCTCTTTCGCAGCTTCAGGACGGCTGCCAGCAGATTTTGATCGTTGCACATAATTAATGAACACCTTGCGAACCTGCATAAATATTATCTCAAGAGCTGTGAATAATATGAAATGGATGTATTGTCGAACTCTTATTCCTATTACGAGTTCAATCAATGGGAAGAAAAAAAAATTAGGTTAAAATTGATGCAAAGACATACCGCCTTGCTAGCGATGGCCATAGCCGCTTCCTTGGTTAGACGTAAACCTTGTGAAGCCTTCCTTACAGAGGCTCTGGCATCAGCATCGTACCCTTCAACACCTGATGCAATTGCATCGTTCACTACCTGCAGCATATTATTCAGCATGAGTAACAGCGCAGAAACTAGTTACAGACCTCCATGCGGTTTGTCGGTGCTCGAGAAATTATATGGTAGAGGTGAAGCTATAGGTAAAGTAAAATCATTAGTAGCTTTGAAAGACAAAATGAGCCTGCACCAACCTAGCCAACTGTGAAAGGTTCACTTGGACAAATGAAGCCCACGCCCTACTTGTGCATGTTAGCCAGGTAAATATCAAATTATCAATCAATCACTATTTCTCACTTACCATCCATAACAACAGGTTTTGCATCATATACTGAGCTCATATCATCTACTCACATTACGGTCAGCTGTAGAGCACAAAATTTAAGTTGAGAAAAGAAACTAAAAAATCGTAGAACCTATCATCAACCAGGTCCCAACTGTTCAGGAGAGGCTTGCCAGGAAGCTTAAAAGACCATTAGTCTGAAGACCTGCTTCTTGGTCAAGCAGTTTAAGCTTGCAAATATGCAATGTAAAAGGAAAAAACATTCAGAAAGTTGAAATATGATTAGTCTGTATAATAACTCTAGCACTGTATCAGTGTTGGCTCTATTTCAAATGTATATGAGAATAAGGGATGTGAGCTTAACCACATATAAACTTGTATGTGCTGGAGCTTTTTCCCGTGTGTGGAGTTGGTGGATGAACAATGATGGATTGTGAAGATCATTTACCCATCTATCACGTGGTTACAAATTAAATACTCTTCTGTGAATAGAACAAGTTTGGCCCTCCCGATGGCAAACAATCTCCAAAATCTATGATTTTTTATCCACTACTCCTTAAGGGTATATAAATTATAATGAATGATGTAGATCATCCATGGGGATGCTTCATACACGGGAAAGAGCTCTAGCACATAAAAAATTATATGTGATTAAGTAGCTCATCTCTCTCTCTCTCTCTCTCTCTCTCTCTCTCTCTCTTAAATTGTAGAAAAATCTCCTGCAAATTGTAGAAAGATCTCCCGCACGATTGACCATGTAACACTACTACCCCCTGAACTAGGCTACTGTCATATATACCCTCTGAGTTAATGGTGTTTAATTGTTTTTCCTTCTCTTTCCTGTCTTTCTCGTCTTCTTTCCTCTTTCACTCTTCCCTCACATGCTTCTCCAAAACCCATTTCTTAAATCAAACCTAGATCATCTTTTTATCTCCTCTCCCACTACTCTACTCCCCCCATCTTCCTCTTTTCTTTTTCACTCCTCCCTCACCTCTCTTTTCAAATCCCGTTCTTCAAATAAACTCAATCCCCTCCAAATCAAACTCTCCCTTTCAAAATATATACCCAAACTCAAAACTAATACCCCTCTCTCCCTTCTTCAAAATCCAAACTGAAAACCAAAAACTTTGTTTTCTTTCCAAGCTTAAATCTTCTTTTCTCTCCAAAACTGAAACGCCTGTCCAAATCCAAACCCAAAATCCTCTCCAAGTTGTAGGCTTGATGCGGTTACTCCTACTGCATTTTGCTACCGGATGCGGGGGATACAGAAAAGGAGAGGGAAGAATAGATGAGAAAAAAATAGAGAGAAAGGAGAAAGATACATAAGAAAAGTAGTGAGAAATTAAGAGAGGGGTTAAAGAAAAGAAAGGGAAAGTGCAGCAAAAGAGAAAAGAAACGAGAAGGGTAAAATTGAAAATGTAAAATAATTCTTGACCCCAACTGTTAAATGAGGGGGTGTTTCTGCTAATAACCTAGTTTAGGAGTTGAGTCTTTGGGAGAGACATACAATGAATACGGATACTCCGACTTTGACTTGATTGAAACGCAACTCAAATTCAAAATCCACATTGTTGGATATAATCTACTACCTGTAAATTAGTTAGAAAAAATTTCAAAGATTTTCATTATCATTTACCTTTTCATCAAAGTGGTATCAAAATTAAGCAATTTTAGGTAACTCAAAAGTGTTGATTTTTTGGTCACTTTATGGACGGGTCGGGTAACTAATAATCAAAATATTAGATATTTTGTTTCTAGCTAGTTTATAGGTAGTAGATCACATACAAGGGTGTGGATCTTGAATTTGAGTGTTGTATCAATCAAATCAAAGTTACTATCCACATTCTTTATAATCCCGAAAGTAGCCTAGCTCAACTAATATATATATATATATATATATATATATATATATATATATTAGACTTGTGTCCTTCCAAAAGGATTTGAG
Source organism: Agave tequilana (assembly GCA_038442645.1). Classification (NCBI taxonomy): domain Eukaryota; kingdom Viridiplantae; phylum Streptophyta; class Magnoliopsida; order Asparagales; family Asparagaceae; genus Agave; species Agave tequilana. The sequence goes on along the minus strand of JAVJIF010019302.1, from coordinate 47,924 downwards.
GTGAATCCTTCCCACTCAAATACCAACATTCGACATTCGAATGCAAAATCCACTCCGTTGAAGTTGTATAAACCAAAAATTTAAGTATTTTGAAAACTTTTTGCCCATGCATCAAGTAGGAAAAAACGGACAGTTTGAATAGTGAGTTGGTTAGTTTAACGGTGTAGAACACTTGAAACAACAACAATAACAACTAAGCCATTTGTCCCAAGTATCTGGGGTAGGCTACATGAACCAAAAGAGAATTACGCCAGATCGGGCACATGGATCAGCTTTCTCCACTCATTTCTATCGAGCAATATGCCTTCACTAAGACCTTTAGCCTCTATATCTTGTCGTATTACCTCCATCCATGTTTTCTTCGGTCTCCCCTACGCTTTTTTGGCTTGCCCTAAATTGATATGCTCTACTCCCCGGACTGACGCATCTGTAGGTCTACGTCGCATGATCAAACCATCGTAGGCGATTTTTTCTCATCTTCTCTTATAAAGGCTACACCTATCTTAGTACGAATATACTCATTTCTCACCTTATCTTTTCGCGTGTTACCACACATCCAACGAAGCATGCGCATCTCTACTACACTCATCTTCTGGGCATGACATCTCCTTATAACCCAACATTCTGTGCCATATAAGTAACAAAGCTGGCCTAATAGCAGTCCGATAAAACTTTCTCTTCAGCCATAAAGAAATCTTACAATCACATAAAACTCATGTTGCGCTCCTCCATTTCAACCAGCCGACTTGAATCCTATGGTTGACATCACTATCGATCTCCCCATCCTTTTGAATAATAAAACCCAAGTACTTAAAATGCCTGCTCATCGGTATTTCTTATTCATCTAGTCTCACAATACTATAATCTCGAATTCCTTGTTAACTGAAATTACACTTCATATACTCTGTTTTGGCCCTACTTAATTTAAAACTCGAGATAGAGTTTGCCTCCATAACTCCAATTTGACATTTACCCCAACTCTCGTCATCATTAGCAAATAGCATACACCACGGTATCTCATCATGAATAGCTCTAGTAAGCTCATCCATCATTATGACAAATAAGAATGGACTTAATGCAGATCCTTAATGCAATTCAATTGTAATAGAAAAATCACTTGTTTTGCCTCCAAAGCTCTGACATTTACCACTACTCCATCGTACATATCCTTGATTATGTCAATATATTTGATGGACTCCCTTTTTCATCAATGTCCACCATAATCCTCTCTTGATACCTTATCATAAGTTTTTTCTAAATCAATAAAGATCATATACAAATTTCTCTTCCTCTCTCGAAATCGCTCTATAAGTTGACGAAGCAAATGAGCAAATGAATAGACTCTGTCGTCGATCGCCCCGGCATGAACTTAAACTAATCATCTGATATTGTAACATTCTGCCTTAACCTGTATTCAATTACCCTTTCCCAAAACTTCATGGTGTGACACATGAGTTTTATTCCACGATAGTTTGAACAATTCTGGATATCACCCTTGTTCTTATAGAGAGGTACTAAGGTACTCTTCCTCCACTCATTTGGCATTTTTTTAATTAGCCAGATCTTGTTGAAGAGGTTTGTCAGCCACCCACCTCTCCTAAGTATCTCCATACCTCAATAGGATTTCCCTCCGGGCCAACAGCTTTCCTTGACTTCATCCTCTTCAAGGCCTCTTTAACTTCAGATTCGCTAATTCTGCGCATATAATTATGGTTCATATCCTGGCACTGAATGGTAAGGTCATCCAAGTCTTGAATATAACTACCATTGAACAATTTGTCAAAATACTTTCTCCATCTTTCTTTAATTTCTTTATCTCGAACTAAAACCTTCTGATCCTCATCTTTGACACACCTCACAGTACATAAGTCTCTAGTCTCTCTCTCCCTTATTCGAGCAATTCTATATATATCCTTTTCAACCTCTTTGGTGTCCAACTTCTCATACACTACACTTCTTTAGCTCTTGCATTATGAACAACTTTCTTAGCCTCCTTGATTAGCTTATACCTCTCAAAACTCACTCCATCACAATTTTTCTTCAAATCTCTATAAGAGTCTCGTTTAATCTTAATGACAGCTTTTAAAAGTTTAGATCATAATCAAATGGCCGCATCGAGAATTTGTATGTCTAAAGACATAGATCTGACCAACTCACTACTTTCGGCCGTCTATTTTGCGCCGCTTGATGGATGGGCAAAAAGTATTCAAAACACTTGATTTTTGGTTTATAAATACTTGAAATAATATAAATCAACTTTAATGGAGTGGATCTTGTATTCTAATGTCAGAGGGTTGCATTTGAGTTGGAAGTATTCGGGCTCAACTCCTTTCGAAAAGACACAAGTCTCTCTCTATATATATAGAGAGAGACTTGTGTCTTTCCGAAAGGAATTGAGGTCGAATCCTTCCCACTGAAATACAACCCTACGACATACGAATGCAAGACCCACTCAAGTTGATTTATATTATTTCTAGTAATTAAAAATAAAAAGTCATTTATTTTGAATACTTTTTGCCCATCCATCGAGTAGGCGCAAAATGGACGGCTGAAATAGTGAGTTGGTTAGTTTAACGGTATAGAATATTTGAAATCTAAAAAAATTGGTATGTGAAGATTTTAAGCGTTTAGATCATGATGCAATGGTCAGACCAAGAATTTGTATGTCTAAAGACGTAGATCTAAGCAATATGCTATTTTCGATCGTCTATTTTGCGCCTACTCGATGGATGGACAAAAAATAATCAAAAATACATGATTTTTTATTTTTAATTACTTGAAATAATGTAGATCCACTTCAACGAAATGGATCTTGCATTCAGATGTAGTAGGGTTGTATTTGAGTGGGAAGGATTCGGCTCCGAATCCTTCCAGAATGACACAAGTCTCTATAATATTTTTAGAACACTCATATATATATATATATATATATATATATATATATATATATATATATATATGGGTAAAATATTTCTATTGTCTCCTTAGATTGTAATATAAGGAGGTGGTAGTAGATCACATACAAGGGTGTGGATCTTGAATTTGAGTGTTGTATCAATCAAATCAAAGTAGAAGTATCTGCATTCTTTATACTGCCGAAAGTAGCCTAACTCAATATAATATATATATATATATATATATATATATATATATATATATATAGAGAGAGAGAGAGATAGACTTGTATCCTTTCAAAAGGATTTGATCCCGGATCCTTCCCACTCAAATTCAACCCTCCAACATTCTAATACAAGATCCACTCCGTTGAAGTTGATCTATACTATTTCAAGTATCTATAAACCAAAAATCAAGTGTTTTAAATACTTTTTGCCCATCCATCAAGTAGGGGAAAAACGGACGGCCTAAATAGTGAGTTGGTTAGTTTAACGGTGTAGAACATTTGAAATCTAACAAAAATTAGTTTATAGGGGTTTTTAAATGTTTAGATCATAATGAAATGGCCGGATCGAGAATTTGTATGTCTAAAGACATAGATCTAACCAACTCACTACTTTCGGCCGTCCATTTTGCGTCGCTTGACGGATGGGCAAAAAGTATTTAAAACACTTGATTTTTGGTTTATAAATACTTGAAATAGTATAGATCAACATCAACGGAGTGGATCTTGTATTCGAATGTTGGAGGGTTGATTTTGAGTGGGAAGGATCCGGGATCAAATCCTTTTGAAAGGATACAAGTCTATATATATATATATATATATATATATATATATATATATATATATATATATATATATATATATATATAGAGAGAGAGAGAGAGAGAGACTTGTGTCATTCTGGAAGGATTCGAGGCTGAATCCTTTCCACTCAAATACAACCCTACGACATCTGAATGCAAGATCCACTTCGAGAAGTTGATCTACATTATTTCAAGCAACTAAATATCAAAAATGATGTATTTTGAATAATTTTTGCCCATCCATCAAGTATGCACAAAATAGACGACCGAAATAGTTAGTGAGTTAGTTTAACTATGTAAACTTTAACAGAATGAATTTTGCATTCGGATGTCGAAGGGTTGCGTTTGAGTGGGAAGGATTCGACCTCGAATCCTTCCAGAATGACACAAGTCTCTCTCTCTCTCTCTCTCTCTCTCTCTCTCTCTCTATATATATATATATATATATATATATATATATATATATATATATATATATATATATATATATATATAAAGGACATACTTGTCAATAAATGGTATAAATAAAACCCGAATAGCATCAAACTTTGACAACCAAATTGCAAAAATACTTGTATGAAACTTAAAACCCAAAATATTCCAGCTAAAACTACATGAGCTAGAATGTGATATGGTATCCCGATCAAGAAATTCTTCATTTATCGAGACAAATTTAAGGTTACCAAGTATGAGACAAGTAAATATTTCTTTTTTCACATGAAAATAAGTCTTATGTTAGAAAAATAAATATAAATCATCGATGTTGTGACTTGTGAGGGTCAAGATAAATTAACAACACTAATAGATATATACATACATAATTAGAAAGAGAACTACAAGTATGCATCAACCTTCACACTCACCTTCTCAAACAGGCGACCACAAATGTCAGCATGTGCTGCATCAACTGTTCCTTGAGGAACACACAGAAGAACTCTTATGCGCAATAGAACAGCAACATCCTCTTCACTCAATGCACCATTAGAAACAGATTGTTGAAGCTTTTGCCTATAAATCTCTGCAGAAGTTACAAATGCAATATTCTCAAAAACAAGACTTTGAGAGCAAAAATATGTGCCATCAGATCATTCAACCTTTATCATATTCTAAGAGTGCCCAAGCTCAAAGTGAAAAGTATATGATTTATATTGATGATTAAATGTAGTAATGAATTGCACTGAACTATCAGATGTTTCTATCTTCAGCCTTACAACATAAGTAATAAAAAAATTATTGCAATGTATAAGGTGTACAGTTCAGCATGCTGTAAGAGCGATACAAAAGGCACAAAGAAAAGCTCATCCAGAGAAGCCAATTCACATGATAAAAATAAATTTTTCTTCTGGAAAATAAATAAGCTGAGCTGAAAAGCAAACATATTAGGAATGAGGAAGCAGCCCTGTAAACTATACTGCAGAATACAAAGAGCAAATTTACTACCGGCACTCAAAAAGTACGAAAGAAAAGGAAAATTATGCCGAAATTCAAGTGTTTCTGAACAAAATTGACTTAAAATAAGTAAAGCATTTTTTTTCAATTTTTCTCCCTTGCTCTTTATACTGTAGAGTGTAAACATTGCAATAGGCTTGTAAACAATGATGACCAAGCTCAAGGAACACATAAAATAGATAAATGACAGCATCAAGTTTTTACATGTTATTGATAAGAACAAAAGAACATAGCATCTGCTGTACCTTCATGAATCTCACTAGCCTTTTGTGGATCAAAATGTAATTCATCACAAAGGTTTTGAAGAAAGGCTGCTTTGCTAGGAGCTGCTTCAAGATCACCACTAGAGAGAGCTTGTGAAAGCCGCTTACGGTAGATCTTAGAGGTGATATCTAGCATTATGGCTTCTGCCTCGCGTTTTCCTAAACCGAATATGTTCTTCAAATTGCTCAAAGCTACAAGCTACAAAAAATTTAAAAGAAAAGTTCCAGCATAAGAAAATAATAGCATGAGGGCAATGCTGCAAAGAAGATTGAGCACTAGGTTTATGTGCATATGATCATACAACTTCTTCAAGGGAAAAAAAAATAATCGCAGTAAGTCAACCTTCTCTTATTAATTGTAGAGCTATAAAGGATGACGACATCAACAGGAAAAATTAGAACTCACTGGAGTTTAGTATTAACATTCATTTATCACCATAGGGAACAGAATAATACTAATGCCCTAAACAGTTTACATCACTAAAACTAAGCATAAGTATGAGTTTGTACTATATACAGATTGTCACGAACAATAACATAAGTTGTTAAAGTATTATCAGAAACCTAGTACTCTTCCACATCCATCAGTAATGTTGTTCTATTGACAATAGTTAACTGATTGAGATGGAACTATGCCATAAATCGCTAAATTATATCAAATTCAATTTAACTTATATGGCATTTTAGTTTCTCAAAAAAAACCTTATATGGCATTTTATAAAGAGGAAGAAGCCCGCAAAATAAATTTCATAGGGTTTTGGTTTCAAATGGATTTTTTATATGAAGAATTTAAATTTCATAGAAGAAACTGTAACTTTTGAGTCTAAATATGAACAAACCCATAAAAGAATATCTGGAAGACTATTGATTCTATATGGGTTTTAGAGTTGAAGAAATATAAACATTTTGACACTTACAGATGAAGAAGCCTATAAAATGATGACCACCTGACAATCCCAAAATGGGGTTTACAGGATTGGGTTTATAAATAACACAGATGCTTAAAATGGGCTTGAATTAAATTTATCCTAATAAGAATTTAATTTATCCTAACAAAATAGATAAGTAAAGAAATCAAACTAGCAAATTTAAACCTAACTTGTGCTTCTCATGTGGGGAACATTCTTGGAATATATTGCATTAGTGATGGTTAGTCAATGGCAAAAAAGAAGTTGGTGGGAGCACACGTATTTTTTGGGGATGAAGAGGTTCATCAGAAAAGAATGTGAAAGCTGAAGGGTTCTCTCAGTAATCGTTTGTTAACCTACTGTTCATGATGAAGGCCTTTCTTCTTTGGCTATGTGGAATTATCAAGCTTCATGAGTGATCATCACACCACAGAGTGTCAATGTTTCTAGATTTAAAAGTGATATTTCAGGCCTTTGGTCAAATTATGTTGTGCCACTCAGAGGAGGTCTCGAGTCCAAGTAACATTTTCTTCCAACTTCTAATTCTTGTTCCTTAGTTGACATGGTGTATGACAATTGATTTGGTTCATTAACAGTCCGATAAGTGATGTGAAGGGGGGGGGGGGGGGGTTCGGGGGTTCTACGGATTTTGAAAAAAAAAATGAGAGATAAAAGAAATAACTAATGATTACCTAATGGATAAATGAAAAGGCTTTTCACCTTCCCGGATCTCACACCGCTTCTCGCCGCATCTTGATCTCACGCCTCACGCTCGATTTTGGCTTCACAGCTAGGAGTTCACATCCCGCCATGGGAGGTACGCCCCTAAGGAGAAAAATCCCAAAATATTTTTTCTCAAAATTTCGGTCCACTTTTATTGAAAACAATGGAGTTTTTAAATAGACTTACAACTTATTCAGTTCACTCTCACAATCAATGTGGGACTAAAACAAAACATAAGAGTAAAACAAATACAACGCCACTAAATAAAAAAACACAGATCCTGACTCAAAACAAAAAGAAGATGACTTTATGTCCCCATCATTTTGGCCGGGTGAGAAGAACTCAACCTCGTCGAGTATACATGAGATGGTGGTGACTGAATACTAAATCTGAATTTGAAGCTACTGTTGTTGATCTTTCTAGAGATGTTGTAGATGTGGTTGTTGGAGATATTGATGGAGATGTTGAAATATTGGTTGTTAAGGAGGTTGTTGTGGAGAAGATTGTTGAGATCTTTGGTTGTTGAGGCTGTTGTGGAGAGACTGTAGAGATCTTTGACCATTGAGGATGCTGTTGTGGAGAAAATTATTGAGATAATTGGCTGTTGAGGAGGTTGTTGTGGAGGGATTTGATTTTTGTGGTTAAGAGGGAGATTGGAGGTTGAGATTTTAATACGTGGATTTTTTTTTTGAAATTTTGACAAAAGAGATGAAAAAGAAAGTGAATGAGTAAGAAATTGCACCGGCTCCTCACTGGGATTACCAATTCATTTCAATACTCGCAATGAATAGTTCAAACAAAATTACACCGATTTCACATCGGGAATCTTTTTACAAGAAACTTGTATTACAATTTAATTTTTATCACTTATTATATTTCCCTAACCATGCTCTGATACTAAATTGATACGAAACGAAAGAGGGGGTCTACGGATTTTGAAAAAAGATGAGAAATGAAAGAAATAGCTAATGATTACCTAATAGATAAATGAAAAGCCCTTACACCTTGCAAGATCTCACGTCGCTTCTCGTCGTATGCTCATCGATCTTGATCTCATGTCGTTTCACGCCACACGCTCGATCTTCTAGGGCTTCACACCCCGCTGTAAGAGGCACGCCCCTCAAGGGGGAAACCCCAAAAATATTTTTCTCAAAATTCTGATCTACTTTTATTGAAAATAATAATCTTTAAATAGATTTACAACATATTCAGTTCCCTCTCACAGTCGATGTGAGACTAAAATAAAACACAAGAGTAACACAAACACAAGGCTACTAAATAAAAGAAAATACAGACTCAGAATCAAAAAAAGAAGCTGACTCGATGTCCCCATCAATAAGTCTTCTAGGGCTTTAACTTGCAAGAGATCTATATAATAGTTAAACATATTTTCTTTATTAAGTAGGGACTAATATAAATTCTTTAATTAGTTTCTGTGTATCAATCATCATTTCATCTTTATACATTTGCATTACATTCTTTCTATGCTTTACATTCCAATATTTGATATCAAATAATAGATCTTTTAAAATAAGTTGAAGATCATACAAGCATTTAGCAACAGAAGCCTACAGAAATTAAATATCATGTCAATGGTCTCCATATCCAAACAAATATGCATGTTAAAAAATCATAATATAATAATTTTTGGGGGAAATTACCTGAAAAAAGATTGCTATCGTAAAAGTATTTTAAACTAACAGAATTTGCATGACATATTTGTTGGCCCAAAGGCCATTATCCCGGTTATTTTGATGATAGCAAAACATATTTAGTTATGTATTTAATAATCTTGATTTTGAAGTATTTCAGGTTCAAGAAACAGATTTTGACAACTCCGCTAAAAGACTCACAATTTTGGAGTTTGCCCAACATGTGCATTCCCAAGCTAAAGCACATAGGAAGCTTCGGAATTTGCGTTGAAGAAAAGTTCAAGAAGAAGATCAAGACTTGCTAAAGAATTCAAGATTTGTACTTTTTATTTTGTTTTTAGATATTTTGTCAAAACTAGATAGTAGAAGTAGAGATATGGGATATCACACACACACACACATTTTCTAGAGTGGTTTATGGCTTCATAATTTTCAATTCCAACTTAGCTTTTAAAGAGAACTTGTTTTGGAAATAAGCTTTTAGAAAAAGATTAGTTTTGGAAAAACATTTTGTGGAAAAACAAGTTTTATCAAAAGAATTTTTGTCAAACTATTTTTACATGATAGTAGTATGACACATGCTCATACTCTATGCTTTTACAAGTCCAAAATATTTAACCCAAGACCCTAAACCAAAATTCCAATATTTCAGGTTCTGTAAGTTCTGATTTTTCAGAACTTCACAGTGCCCGGTCGACCGGCACTCGACCGGCACTCGACCGGCATGCACAATTTTGTGCATGTGCGTATCAGTCGACCGGGACTCGACCGATACTCTACCGGCCCCCAACCTGCTGCTCTCTGGAAATGCCAGTCGACCGACCCAGTCGACCGGTGAGCCCCAACGGTCGGATTTTTGACCGTTGGCGGTCGACCGACCCGGTCGACCGGCAGTCTGTCAAAAGTTCTGACAGACCCAACAGCTATATTTTCTGACTCTTTGACTTTTGGGATTTGTCTCCAACGAATCTCTTGAGTAGTTTTTGACCCCTATAAATAGGTGGTCACTTCATATGAAATGACTAATGATTTTAGAGCTATCAAGTGAAATTTGACAAGTGTTGTGAAAAGATTTTCCAAAGTTTTCAAAAGAAAAGATTTTTCTCCAAAGCCTAAATTTTCATCACCTTTCTTGGAGCCTATTCCTCTACTTCTCTCTAGTTTTGCACTACACAATCCCATACTCTAAGTCTACTATTTGGTTCTAGGATTGTGCTTAGTGAGCTATTTGTAAAAGTGATCAAGTGTGATCACTTCCATTGTAATTGAGTGAAGTTGTAGAGGCATCGGCCTCAAGGCGAGCTAGTGTGCTCAAGGTGGTGAAGTGTCATCACGGGAGACGGACAAGTGTTGTCCTTGTATTGTTGATCCGGTGGGATCCTCAATAGTGGAAATCCTTCAAGTGTGAAGGCGGGGACGTAGAGCGTGGCTCGAACCTCGGAAACATATCGGCGTGTTTGCGTTTGCTCAAATTTCTCTAACTCTATCTCCTTTATTACTTGCAATTTTACATTGTCCATTACTTGCAAGAAATATTATATTGTGCTAATTGTTTAGAGTTAATTTTTTTAAAATTCCGCATAATTGCCATTATCATATAGCCATCACCTATTCACCCCCCCTCTAGGTGATTTCAATTGGTATCAGAGCCTAACCCTACAACTTAGGTCTAACAACCTTAGGGAGATCCTTTAGTTGGCTATATACATTTGTTGCATTTATTATATATTGTGCATTTTATTCATCATACATGGCATCTCTAGATTTTTCAAGCATTAAGTCCCCACCCAAATTTGATGGCTTGAACTTCCCTATTTGGAAGGTCAAGATGAACCTTTTTCTAAAATCCCTAGGAGTTAAGGTAGCTAGGGCCATCACCAAAGATTTCATTGAACCCACTAGTGATGAGAAAACATGGTCCGAGGATACCACCAAGGACTATGAAGCAAATGCTAGGGCACAATATGCATTGACACAAGCACTTAATGAAGATGACCTTGCACGCATCATTAATTGTAAATCGGCATATGAAGTTTGGAACATGCTTGTTGTGACTCATGAGGGAACGTCACAAGTCAAGAGAGCAAAAGTTGACTTGCTACGTTCTCAATATGAGAATTTTTACATGATTGATAATGAGAGCATTGATGACATGCTCACTCGCTTTACAAAAATAACTAATGCTCTTTCTTCCTTAGGTGACAAGATTGACAACGATCAAAAGATAAGGAAGGTGATTAGAGCTCTTCCTAAAGCTTGGGAAGTCAAGGCGACAACCCTCAAAGAGCTAAATGACAAAGAGGAGATGGACTTCTCCGGCTTCATCGGCAATCTCAAAACACATGAGATGGAGATGAAGGTACGAGAAGAAAGGGAGGCACCCAAGAAGAAATCAATAGCCTTCAAAGCCGCTCCAACCATTCAAGACGAGGATGATTCATCGGACGAGTGCGATGAAGACTTCGCCATGCTCATCCGGAAGGTGGGCAAGATGTTCTATAAGAAGGGAAGACAAAGCAATTTCCGGCGAGGGAAACCTCAAGGGAGATTTGAAAGAAAAAGAGAGGAGCCCGGTCCTTGCTTCCATTGCAAGAAGATCGGTCACCTCATTGCCGAGTGCCCCGCTCTACAAGCGACCACATCCAAGAACGGGCAAAGAAAGAAGAAGGCCATGGTGGCTACTTGGGATGACACGGAGTCGGAATCCGAAGAGGAAGTCGACGCCGCGCACATGTGTTTCATGGCACATGGGGAGGATGCACCAAAGGTAACTCTAGAAAACTCTTTAGATGAGGATGAGTTAACCATGGATGAACTTGCACATTTCTTTGAAGAATTGCAAAATAGGTATGAAATTTCACAATCTCAAAATAAGAAATTAAAAAGAGAAAATGAGGCTTTAAAACATAAAGTAGAAATAGTTGTTAAAGAAAAAGATGTTTTATCTAGTGCATTTGAAAAATTGAAAAATGATTTTGAAAAATATAAACTTGCAAATAAGGGTAAAACCCCCTTGGTTTCAATTGATAAAAATGATTTTGTTGAGATCCAAAAGCGTGTTGATGCCTTGGACTCCACACTTAAAATTTGTGCATTTGATTTGAAAAAGATAGCTTCTAAATTTCCTAAGGGAGTACCCCAAGGGAAACATGCACCTCATACACATACACATGCACGGAAACATGCTCACACTCACAAGCATGCATACATGTATGGTAGTGGTAGAATTTATGTTTGCACTCATTGTGGCCGCAAAGGCCATTTAGAAAAATTTTGTTATGCTAAGAACAATGTTAAGAATAAATATGTTTGGGTTCGCCCCGGTACTAACCCTAAAGGACCCTCAAAGATTTGGGTACCAAAAGATCCTCCAAATGTAGGTGACACAGGTGGATCTACTTCCTCCAAGACTTAGGGGGAGACGGTGCCCGGGTGGTAGATGCAACTAAGCTCAAAGTTCAAATCTAGCTTGCATCGCTATCGTGGAGGCACCTATTTTGGAGACTACCCGTAAATTGGTAACATCTCCATTTAAGAGTTTATTTTTTAATTTTGTATATACAATTGTTTAGGATTGCTAGTTTAGTTTTATGCTTCATTGATACATGATTAGTATAAACTTGCAACTCTAACATGATTGTATATACCATGTTCAATTTTGATCTCTTTTTGACATGTATACATATGTATAGAAGTGTTAGTTTGCTTTTGTTCATAATTGATACATGCTTATATAGAACTACCTTTCTATCATGTTGTGTACATGCTTTGTATTAATTTTCATATCTTGTATTGTTTCATGCCCTGTTCATCTCATGTCCACATGTCCAACTTTTGTGTATCTACATGTATAGTTTAGTATGGTGATTATATACTTGTATACATATAGACCTATTTTCATAAATAAAATAAAACTTCTTGAAAATTTTCATAGTTGAGCAAATACCTTAAAGATGGCAATTGCGCACCTCAACTCATTCAAGAGGAATCAAGAGGATGAAGTTCAGAACCCGTCACTGGGTATTCGGCTTCAACATCTTTATACCTTTGCTTAAATATGTAAAATAAAATTAAATAATTTTGTGTGAAGTTTTGTTGATGTGATCACTAAATAAAGACTTAAAAATAATTGATTGTATCCCTGAATATTATAATATAACATATTTTTATTTATAATAATTTATAAAATTTTTTTCAGAACCTGGTAGCAGATTTTTCAGACTTACCGGTCGACTGGCCCCTAACCCCAGTCGACCGGCTCTGTCTGAGAAAATATTTTTGTTTTTTTTGTGCTACCGGTCGACTGCTGGTATAGGACCAGTCGACCGATTTAGATGCAGGACTCTCTGTTTGTTTTCGGTCGACCGGTCCCTCAATACCAGTCGACCGATAGTCGGGATCTGGCGTATATTTGACCTTTTCTTCACAGTTTTTCTCTCTCTCTCTCACAGTTCTCTCCCAGCGACCGCAGACCCATTTTCCCCAAAATTTCCTTCTTCCAATCCGTCCAACTGATCCTAAAATCCTTCAAAACCCACTTCAATCTTCTCAATTCTAACTCGGATCTTCAATTCCAAGCCGATCCATCCGTCGGATTCTCAAAATTTCTGGATTTCAGGCTAGGGTTTCAGTTTTTCTCAAAGGTAAAAATTTCGAATTTTTCACTTGTTCCTTCTTTCTAGATTAGATCTATCATTTCATTTGTCTTCATATTAAGTTGATTATCTATCTAGATCGTGCCTTTGCGTTCAAAAACCTATAAATTGGATTTTTATCATGGCTCCAAAGAGACATCGTTCTGAGAAGGGAAAGGGCATTGCCCAATCCTCAACTCAAGCCCCTAGGTCTGAACCTATGTTCCGTAACGATCTTGCCTCTGATCGTTATACTCACTTAGCCCCTAGGAATACCATTTCAGGTAGATTTGTGGCTATGCATGATTTCGAACATTTAGATATCCCCCAAATACTTCGTGCTAACAATCTTGTAGATTTTCTCTCCATTAGGGAGAAGGTTTACACTTCTTTGGTTCCCTACTTTTATGCAAATTTTGAGTTTAGTGGGAACCGGATCATTTCCCGGGTGATGGGTAGGGACATCAACATCTCCCTAGGTCAATTTGCTAGAATTCTTCATCTTTCCACTGATGGAATAGATGTTTACTCCTATGACCTTCATGATTTTCCTGGATATCCGGAGGGTGAGTCTTCACTCACCGCATCCACTCTTCTTCACCAGGATGACAATCCCGATCTGGTGAGGAATGAGATCGTGAGTCAGTATACTCTCCAATCTCAGGTCCTTGCTAAGATTGTATTTCATAACATCGTGCCAAAATCCGGTGAATTTAGCCATGCTCGAGGTCCTGTTCCCTTGATTATCTATTGCCTCCTTAAAGGCATTAAGATAAATTTTCCTCGAGTGATCGCTTCTCACATGAGTGGTGATCAGATTCGTACTGCTGGTAGGAGTCTGCCTTACGGCATGCTCATTACCCATTTGCTTAGGGCTCTAGATTTCGATCTCTCTGGTCAAGCCCCCTCAAAACCCTCTTCAGATTTCAATGCTGCTGCCTTAAAGATGATGGAAGCTCAGTTGCGTCGACACGCAGCTGTGCAACCACCACCTGTTCCTGCAGCTGATCCAGCTCCAGCTCCACCTCCTGTTTTTCCTGCTCCTGAGTTTCAGGGTGCTTCTGCTTCTGAGGTCCGCTCGCAGATCGAGGCACATCAGGCCTGGGTCGGTGAGCAAATCTCTGCACTTCGTGCAGATATGGCTGCTCGTGATGCTTCTCTTCGGGCAGACATGGAGGCTCGTGCTGTGATGGATGCTACTTTTCGGGCGGAGGTCCGGAACGACTTGTCATATATGGCTGAGTCCATGAGATATGTGGACGTTCAGTTCCAATCTCTGTTCTCTAAATTGGACATAGTCGTTCCTGATGGGACTCCGGGAGCTCGTCGTCTTCCTGCTGCTGGTCCTCCTTTCCCTCCCAGAGCTCGCGTGTCTGTTCCACCACCGCGCCCCAGAGTTGATGCCGTGGATACAGAGGAGGTAGAGTCCTCTTCTTCCTCAGATGATGGTGATGACCAGACGATGGCCGAGGGCTCCGATGACGATGAGGAGGAGGATGACGAGGCCACACCCTGATGCTGCTGAGTGACCTCCCCTTTGTTGATGATGTCAAAAAGGGGGAGAGTTATTTGGAGAGAGATATTTTGTGTTGTGACACCTTGTTATGTATTTTTATTTTTGCTGTGTTGGACATCTTTGCTTTGTTATGTATTTTTATTTTTGTGTTGTGGACATGGATATGGTTGTGTTTTATGTATTTATGTCATGTTGAGACTCACTTTTCTTCATCTATGATATGACATGAAAATATGTTTTTATGATTATGATTCGCGATAATATGCATGAGTATGATTTTTATATATATGCATATGTTGAGGGGGAGCTTCATTTGAAGACTCTACCCAAAATATTTTGTGATAACTACATATGTTTTGCCATCATCAAAAAGGGGGAGATTGTTGGCCCAAAGGCCATTATCCCGGTTATTTTGATGATAGCAAAACATATTTAGTTATGTATTTAATAATCTTGATTTTGAAGTATTTCAGGTTCAAGAAACAGATTTGACAACTCCGCTAAAAGACTCACAATTTTGGAGTTTGCCCAACATGTGCATTCCCAAGCTAAAGCACATAGGAAGCTTCGGAATTTGCGTTGAAGAAAAGTTCAAGAAGAAGATCAAGACTTGCTAAAGAATTCAAGATTTGTACTTTTTATTTTGTTTTTAGATATTTTGTCAAAACTAGATAGTAGAAGTAGAGATATGGGATATCACACACACACACACATTTTCTAGAGTGGTTTATGGCTTCATAATTTTCAATTCCAACTTAGCTTTTAAAGAGAACTTGTTTTGGAAATAAGCTTTTAGAAAAAGATTAGTTTTGGAAAAACATTTTGTGGAAAAACAAGTTTTATCAAAAGAATTTTTGTCAAACTATTTTTACATGATAGTAGTATGACACATGCTCATACTCTATGCTTTTACAAGTCCAAAATATTTAACCCAAGACCCTAAACCAAAATTCCAATATTTCAGGTTCTGTAAGTTCTGATTTTTCAGAACTTCACAGTGCCCGGTCGACCGGCACTCGACCGGCACTCGACCGGCATGCACAATTTTGTGCATGTGCGTATCAGTCGACCGGGACTCGACCGATACTCTACCGGCCCCCAACCTGCTGCTCTCTGGAAATGCCAGTCGACCGACCCAGTCGACCGGTGAGCCCCAACGGTCGGATTTTTGACCGTTGGCGGTCGACCGACCCGGTCGACCGGCAGTCTGTCAAAAGTTCTGACAGACCCAACAGCTATATTTTCTGACTCTTTGACTTTTGGGATTTGTCTCCAACGAATCTCTTGAGTAGTTTTTGACCCCTATAAATAGGTGGTCACTTCATATGAAATGACTAATGATTTTAGAGCTATCAAGTGAAATTTGACAAGTGTTGTGAAAAGATTTTCCAAAGTTTTCAAAAGAAAAGATTTTTCTCCAAAGCCTAAATTTTCATCACCTTTCTTGGAGCCTATTCCTCTACTTCTCTCTAGTTTTGCACTACACAATCCCATACTCTAAGTCTACTATTTGGTTCTAGGATTGTGCTTAGTGAGCTATTTGTAAAAGTGATCAAGTGTGATCACTTCCATTGTAATTGAGTGAAGTTGTAGAGGCATCGGCCTCAAGGCGAGCTAGTGTGCTCAAGGTGGTGAAGTGTCATCACGGGAGACGGACAAGTGTTGTCCTTGTATTGTTGATCCGGTGGGATCCTCAATAGTGGAAATCCTTCAAGTGTGAAGGCGGGGACGTAGAGCGTGGCTCGAACCTCGGAAACATATCGGCGTGTTTGCGTTTGCTCAAATTTCTCTAACTCTATCTCCTTTATTACTTGCAATTTTACATTGTCCATTACTTGCAAGAAATATTATATTGTGCTAATTGTTTAGAGTTAATTTTTTTAAAATTCCGCATAATTGCCATTATCATATAGCCATCACCTATTCACCCCCCCTCTAGGTGATTTCAATATTTGTAATCATAATACAATAAGTAATTGCCATGCTAAATGTAAAAAGTCAAGGCACAAAGCATGGATAAACAACAATATAGTTGAGAAAAAGATAATATCTAAACAGTCAACTACTCTGTTGGCAAAGATTATGGATAACATTCTTAAACCAGTTTCAGGTGTAACGGCTTACTTCTTGATCCATGAAATAAAACATACTTACAATAGAAGAATATCATCGGTATAGTTAAAATTCAAAATAGAATGAATATGGTTTTATGGAAATGTTTAAAGATGCTTTTGCCCACCACAAAATCAAGTACTATGTAGCAAAGTTGGGAGCAAAGAAGAAAAGTCACAAATTCAAAGCCGGGTAATTATTAGAGGGTAAGTTATAATGAATGAACAAAAATCATGCGTCTATATTTTTGAGAGATCATATCTCATTGCAAAAATATTATTAGTTATGTTGTGTATGATATCCATTGACAATATACATATGTTTCTCCTTGTCTTTACTCAATCAGATACATTTCAGTATGAATAAACTTCTTTTATTTTTAGCAAGAAATATATATCATCTTTAGTTAGATCCTTTATATATATATATATATATATATATATATATATATATATATAATATATATATATATATATATATATATATATAAGGTCACGATACATAATCTTTAGCTTGATGCACATGCAATCGTCGCAACTATAATAGAGGATAGCATGGAGAGGTATTAAATGAGATTTCATCATAACAGATTTTATTGTTAGTTGTTACAAGATTATTATGAAAGATTCCATATATCTAATTTATTCCTGTTCCTTTCGATGCTATCCATTTTTGAGTGGATCAGTGTGTATGCACGTTCTTAGACGCACGTCTTTTCTTCTAAATCTAGGTGAACCACAATCAGTAAATGTGGGAATTAAGAAAAATCAGTAGATATTTCATAATAACTTCCCTAATGTATCGAGAGTGAATCCTAGATAACAGTATTTAGTGGCAATGAGAAGATGATCTTGATCCAAAGTTCAATCTGCTTTAGGCCACCTCACCTCAATCATCTTTTCTAGATTGAGAGGAACCGTTCCACCTGATGTCAGAATTCCTATCAAGCCTTGCTATCAACCTGTTATCGATCCTCATGATTGATTTTAAGTTCAGGAGAGAGGGAAAAATGGATAAAAAATCAATTGAAACTTATTGGCCTGATGAAAGGTGGGGCATTTCTAATCTTTTAAATACTAACTGTAGCATATGACAAATCCATTCTTATGATTCACTAAAGCCCATGTTATGTGGATATGATATCATGTATCTGTTATGTTAGCACATGAAGAGTAGAATGTTCTTATGAAACCATAAGAATATGTATGCTATACACCTTGCTGGAAATGTAGTTCAATTGGTCACAGAGCACTGCCCTGTCAAGGCGGAAGTTGCACGGTTGAGCCTTATCAGTCCTGAAGTAGGATCCAATGAGTTTCTCAATTCATTTTTTTTTTCAGTGAAAGGGAAGTCTGGGAGCAAAATGGAATTTCCTTTGCGGGGAGGGAATTATGATTTCTTTACAGAACTTCACATAGAAACACTAAGTATAATTCAATAGGTAGAAAGCAATTCACGGAACATGAATACACACTAAAATGAACATAATTGTATAGGCTTTGATCATGCCTATATTAGGTGATGATCTGTCCAACACATGGTTGCATCATCTATTGACAGTCATATGAATGTACATAACTTCATAGTTATATCAATTTACATAACATCACGCTTCAACTACAAAAGTGCCTACACAGAAATGAATGTCTACTCACCTTTGTTTCTTCAAGACGACCATTCGGAAAACATTCTGTTACGTATGCCCTATAGAGAAGTTTCAAATCATCCATCTTTCTGTCACTGTCGTATTCTCCACCTAACTCAATGATTATCCATGAATGTCATGCACATGACAATACTGAACTAGTTTTGAGAAAAATGAAGCTAGCATGCAGGAATATTCTGCATCAGACTATACCTAACAAAGAAACAGGACCAACCCCGGGTGGAAATCGTCCAGCTTCAGGATGTTTACTTAATTGTATAAGTAAATCATTGAATTGCAATACTGTCTCGAGTTCTTCAACAACTTGTGTCGTTCCCCTCCTGGCAGCCCTTTTATTTGTTAGAAGCAAAACAAACTGAACAATCTTGAACTGTTGAGAACTTATAAATAATAATTTTGAACAAGATGTAAAGTATACTATATTGAGCACAACGAAGTTCCTGGGCCATAACTATAACTAACATCACATTAAAGTAATAAACAAAAGGCTGAGAGTTCTCTTATTCTCTTATCCTTAGTTCTTATTTTACTTTTATTGACAATAACACAAATACATAACAAAGAGGCTGCAAACAGAAAATGCTCAACCCTCAACAGTAACATGTAAAAGGTCAGTATTCATACACCAATGGGTTGAAACTCTCTAAAACGTCAAATACTGATGTACCCACAATCATGAAGCTGTAAATTTCAATTTTTGAGTAGACGGATCATTCTGGCATCTTTTTCTTCCTCATCTCCTCCTCCCTCACCCCTATAGTTGGCCTTCTCTTTGCAGTTTGGCCTTGTCAATAGCCCTCTGTTTTAAAAAGCAGTAACCCAGGTGCCAATGCAGTATTGGCTGCTTCACGTAATCAACACCAAGTGAGTCTTCACCATGCTAGTTTTAGTAAATTATGCACCTCTACATTGCTTGAGTGTATTTATGTCACAGAGCAATCAAGGTTTGAAAAAATAAGCCGATATTGGTACATATTGGTCATATTAGATGGAAATTAGAGCAACATGGTCCAATAACATGCCAAAACACCAATCTTGACCAAAATGCAGTAGTATCAGCCAAAAAGCAGTAGAATTGGTCTTTTTTTTGTTCTGCTGGTATCAATGTAAATACTAGCCGAATGAGTTGATAATGGCTGATACGGACTGATATAAGAGATACAAGAGTTGAAGTAACAAAAGTTAATATAGCGGTGTTCTTTTGGAGAAAAAGTAAAAAAGCAATCAAAGAAGAGAAAAGGTTACAACTAAACTTTGACCTTTTCCATGTAAAAGTCGAAAAGATCGTTAATTCATGACATCTTTTAGGTGCTAATCCAATCAACTAGAAAAAAAATTTAAGGGTTAAGTGCAGAAAACCCCCCCTAAGACTGCAAAAAAGAAAAACTGAAATACCCCTGAAATTTCAAACTCAACACTTTACCCTCTCTCTATTATTTTGGACAAAATTACCTAACAAAAACTCCCGAGTTTCTGAAATATCTAAAATTTCTACTGTAACCATATCTTCTCCTTCTTTCTTTCTTTAACTCTTCTCTTTTATCTTTTCTTCTTGTCTATTTTATTTCTCATTTTAACTCATTCTCTTTAATTCCTTTATTCTCTCTAGGCCTCTCTCACCTTCCTCACACAAAGGTCATAAAATTTCTTACGACGTGTTTGTGAATGGAAAGGCGACATTAGTGTTTCCTCCTCATCCATGGCAAGGAAACTATGCCACCATCTTCCCATCCTCATGCATTTCCACCACAATGTGTACAGATCATCCATGGCAAGGAAACTATGCCACCATCCTCCCATCCTCATATATGTCCGCCACAATGTGTATAGTGTAGTACCATATGACAAGGACACGAATTTTGCAGCAGAAGCAAAAGGAATGTAGTCTCACATTTAAAAGGTGTTTGATTTAATGCAAACTGCAACCCTAACCATGGTTCAAAGTCGCTCGGTCTCGGCCGCCGACTCGCTGGCACCGAGACGGATCGATCTCGGCGACTCGGATCGGACTCGGATGATACACGCAAAACGCTACATAGAAAGATAAAAAATTATGAAAAAACATGACAAATCATAAAAAAAAAAATGTAGACATCAAAATTCATATATCACATGTCCAAAACAATTTATTTGAGGGGGTAATTGGGGAAATATAATGATTTGAGAGTAAATTCAAAAATATAAAAGATTTGAGGGGATAAATATAAAAAACTCAAAAATTAAAAAAACAAAACAAAAAAAAGAAAAGGATAAAGAAGAGAGATCGGGTGATCTCTCCCTCCCTCTGGCTCTATCTCCCTCTCTCTCGTCTCTCTCCCTCTCCCTTCTCTCTCTACTCTCTCTCTCCCCCCCCTCTGGCTCTCTCCCTCTCCCTCCCTTCCCTCTTCCTCCCTCCCTCTCGTCTCCCCTCTCCTTTCTTTCTCTCTCTCTCTCTCTCCCCCCCTCTCTCTCACGGCGGCGGCGGGTAGGAGCAGGCGGGGAAGGCGAGGGAGAGATCAGGTGGAGCAGGCGGCGGCGATGTAGGCAACGGCGGCAAGCGGGCAGGCGGCGAAGGCGAGGGAGCCCTATATCCCAGGTAAGTTTATTTTTTTTTAATTTAATCGGCCTTGACTCAGCTGACTCGGCAGAATCGGCCGAGTCAGTCCCAGTTGTATCGTCACTCAACCGATTCGGCCGAGTCAACTTCGAGTGAAGACCGATTCGGTCGTTTCTGAGTGGATCCTTCGAATCGGGTCCCGGACTCGTCTCGGTGGGTGCCGAGACGGATACGACTCAGCCGAGTCGTATCTGACTCAGCCGAGTCTACGAACCATGACCCTAACCATTTGGGTGTAATAATACCATTATGTGAATTCAAACTGCAAAGTTCGAAAAGAACTTTTTTGTCCCAGAAGGAAAACCTAAATTCCAAAAAGATGATAGATCCATCCTTTATATTTACCTAAAAATATCTCATTAAAGTTCCATCCTTCTCAGTTCAGCTTCTAATTAGAGCTTTAATGACTTAGATAATGCTTATCCTTAAATCCTAAAAGGTTTTCTTGCTCCAATTTTGTATAAATAGTGCAGATTGCACATCTGCAAGGAACCAATGCCATATTAACATCCAAACTATAAATTCAATTAGGATGGTCTCATTAAATAGATTTTTAAGTCTAGAAAAAAAATCCATTTGAGGAAATTTCTTCTGGTAAGTTTGTTATATGAGAAATTTCTCACTCGGTCTATGGATCTTGTTTATCCTTATGGTTTTGCATTTGAACATTTAGGATCATTTAGAGCAAACAATTTTTCCAAGGAAAAAAATTAGAACAAATAATCTGACTTTCTTGTGATGGATCTCTTCAAACCTATCAACTAGGTGTGCACATTCTGTTTCTTTGTCAGTGAGTCGGTTACCATCCCTAATAATATGTAATATGTATGGATATAACAGGATTGTGGAATGTGAATGCACAAATGTAGGGCTCAACAGTAAAGATGTCACGCTCACTCAGTCATTGGTTGAGTGTGAACTAAAGACTTGCTATAACAATTGGGATACCTATACTTCAGCAAAACTATACCTGCATAAGTAACTTAAGCCCAACGAAGATGATACAGTTACTCGCATATTGTTGGATGATGAAGATCAAATCTAAGAATGATACAGCCCCAAGCAGTAGCTTGACTAAATTTAGGAATAAAATTGTTCAAGTTCATCGGATGTCTGGCATATATCTAACTAGAATTTTTGGTGATGACAATGATGTTATCCTGAAGCAAATGAAAAAATGGCCCCCAATTGTCACTTTAACTTGTGCATTTAAATGAGATTTTCAGCCAAATGAGTTTGAAATTTTTTATTAAAAAACAATTATGGTTTAATAATAGAATGGTCTTTCTTATTTATTTTAACAAGAGACGTGTGTATTTATTTCCTTTATTATTTCTCCTGTAATTTTCTTAATGGTTATTTCAATTGTAAGATATTATGGCCATTCTTAAAGAACATTAGAATTGCTGAAGGCAAAAGTTAGTTTGGAGTGATAATTTTGATACTGTTGGGCCTGGAAAACGTTAAGTGTCTCTACTCTTGAGGGGAATAAAGAAAATCCCAAGCATAGAGAAAGCCACCTGCACCTGTCCTGCTGATTGACTGTTCACTGGTCAGTCCGTAAGATGTATTTCACTTTAATTTAACCCTCTAGTATAAAAAATACCATTTTTCACTCTGAAAGATGATTTGACATACATATATTCTTAAGTTCTTTAGTTATTTATAGTTGGTAATCAGTTCCCCCACAAAAAAGAAAATAAAAAGATATTGATCAGTTTTGGGTGAGAACAATAGTGATGCATCATGCGAAAGGAAAGAAACCTCCACACTTCTAGAATTTGAGTTGTTTAATTTATGGATTAATTTCTTATTTAGATTAGAGTATGATAAAGCATGAAAACTCCCTTGTGGACCTGTGTTCATGTTTGTCTTAGCATTCAGGACGTCACCCATGAGGGCAGGGGTTGCCATATCCAACTTTCAATCTCAAATGCGTGCAGATTAAAAAAAAATAAAGGACAAGAAAAGCAAATAGTACTCCAGTTCCTTTCAGGCCAGCTAAACTGAAGATATGGCTTGATTTTGATGTTAGACCCTTGTTGCACGTCTTAACAAACTAAAATGTATAAGAAACCATAGGCCCTAAGTGTATATATCTAAATTTTCTCAATCTTCCTGACTAATTTTATTTGTTATACTACAAATTGACGCAGGCCAACGAGAACTGAAATTTCTCTGTTTGTTTCAGAACTGTTGATCTGCAAATTTATGGCCTTTGGAGAGGATGTGGTGAAGAAACTGAGTTGTAAAGGGCTGCTAGATATGGTAGAGGGTTAGGATGGTTTGGGGCTGTTTAGTGAAACAAAGATGATCAAATAACATAAAAATCACATGATCAGTTTCAGGTTCAGATCTGGATAGATCTGTACAGCAGCAAATCATGGGCTTTAACGGCTTCAATTAGGGTTTCAAATAATTTTAGATCTTTGGCTAGGGTTTTTGCTACTAAACAACAGAAAAATAGGAGGAAAGAAAGACGAGATTTCACACTTTCTTGTGAGGGGCTTCACACCCTAGATTCGGCATCACATCAAACAAATGGATTTCACACTCACCAATGCATCACACGTCACAGAAACAATGAAGGAAAGCTTCCATAGCAGCCATCAACCAGATAAAATCAATATCATCTAATTTTTCTAGTCGTCAATCCTCATATAAACATCATCAACACTACTACAAACATATATAGGGTCGGAATTAAAAATTACAAAAAATGGCTCTAAACATCCTAAAAATTTTACAGAAAAATCTCAAAAAATATATAAAAATACCTGATGACCTCAGATAATCATTTAACTCGGGGAGTGTCAATGTGACTGAGGGATCTAGTAATAACTTGATCCTCACTAGCAAGATAACTTACATATTTGCCTTAGGATAAATTAATGGTGTCAAGGAAAACTTGACTTTCTAATATACTACTTTATATTTTATTACGGTGGGAATGGGGTCTAAAATAGCAAGCAACACTATGATAGTCCAATTAGCTGCTATAAGCAGCAGCAAGAAAATCTCAAACATGCATATCCGCTCAAGAGTTTTTGACTCATAATACTAGCCGACCAAAGAAGCCAAAATATCATATTCTAATGATCTTTCAGCCGGGTGGTCATGTAATAATCTAGAAACTAAAAAGGAAGTTACATAACATCCCTAATACATACTTTTAAGGAGAGGATTTTATCAAAAGACTCATCAATATTTGACAAAAGATTAGATAAAAAAATTATTTAAACAAACACTAAAGAACATACGTTGCTTTTGCCCGAGACTTCAAGATGTCAAGTGCTTTTGAAATATTTTCTTCAACCAGTTTCCTTGTGTGTTCCCTAAACATTTCAGCAGCAATCTGCAACTAGTACTAATCAGAAAAGTTTCTCATACCAAACAAAAAATAACAATATAAGTTTCTGACGTACTGATAATTCTCATGCAAATGCTACATTTAAATTCAAAGATGATGAATTTCATGGAAACCGAATCCTATGTTTCCCTTTTTCTGAGAAAGATACAAAAAAGATTTGGCAGAGGACTACAAAGAATCATTTCTACTTTCAGAAGAAACAAAAAAGGTGCTGTGGGAATTGATTTTTTAATCTTCCCAGATATTCACATTTCACTATATAAGTTATCTCCACTACACGTAAATAAATGCTTCACAGATTGTAATAGTTGGCATTCAATACTAAAAGGGACAGAATAGTTTACGCAGATGGTAATACCTCGTCTGAAAGTTTGTACAGAATTTGTGCTTCTCTAAGATCGATAAGTTGCTTCTTCTCAATACCTAAAACCAGACAGCAAAATGCATTGATCAGAGCATGCATATCATATAGTTTCTAGCATCCATAGTGACAAGACAACCATGTGGAGAAAAGAAGAAAAACAGGTGCACGATAAAATATCTCATAGCTAACAAATATCAAACCCGTTTCCAATTCAGATCAAATGCAACATGATCAACAACATTAAGTTATGTGCCCATCTACACACGCGCGCGCACGCACACACATAGAGAGAGAGGAGGGGGGGGTGGGGATCAACAACATTAAGTTTCACACGCACGTGAACAGACACTCGCAGAGGTAGAGCATATATAGAAAGGTTATGATGATGTAAATTTTGCCTATGAATATGCATTTAAATGAAAATCAAGTTCTAGCAAATAAAATATATCCCCATGCATTTCTAAACTGCCAGGAAGAACTTCAATTTCATGGAAGAATACGTAGAAAATTAAATCAAAATGTATCTTGATGATTGGTCAATCTTAAAACAATTAATTCCATACACCCAAAAAGGATATGCATAATATAAATGTTAAATATAATAGGTGAGTTTGGTTACTATTTAGTCTTATAGAGTCCTAGTAATATTACTAGTCATAATTTGAGCAGGATTTGGTCTTGTATGGGTCTATATAAGGAGATGTTCGCTCATGATCTCATGTAATTGTATTTTGAAATTCTTAGCATCAATAAAGATGTAGTCTTGTGCACATTCTATACCAATCATAGCTTCAGGTGATTGATGTAACTATTGTTTGCTTTCAAGCTAGTAACCATAATAGGCTAGATGTAAACAGAGATGAAGACCAATACTTTTTCAAAGAATTAGTAACTCAAGCAGGCTGCACCTTTGCAAATTAACATAGATCTCATGACAATCAGTTTGATATTTGTATCTTAATAACAACAAGCAACATCTGGAATGAAGAAGTTTATTAACAAATCAAGTGCATTGTGCACTTGTAATAAGCACGGATGGTAACTAAATAAACATTGTGTGTTTACCTCTGCCAATTGAGTTCAACTTCAAAGCATACAATCTCTGGGCATTGTCTCGTATAGCAATATCAACCTGGCAATAAATTGTGGTTTACAATGAAACAAGTTGTTATATTGGGGGTAAAAAGTATCTCCATGCGACTTGACTTCACTGTTATAATACCATTGTGTACCAATGGTCAAAATCAGAAAACCTATTGAGTAAGGAATTATTTAAGAGATAAATCATAACAAAAAAGTGAAAAACTAACATGGTTTGTGAAATGTAGCACATCCAAATATTTTCTTCCTATGTTATACATTAATGCATTATCCATAATAAGAGCAACGTCAATTTGTTCATTGATAAATACTAGCGTCATTTCAGAAATAACAACAACAAAGCCTTTATCCAAACTTTGGAGTTGGATGCATGAACATTTGTCCTTCCAGTCAGCTTTGTTAAGGGCTATTTCCTCGGTTAAATTTACAATTGTCATATGCTTTTTAACTGCCTCCGCATCTTCATTTAGGCCTATCTCTAGTAGTTCGGTGGTTGTTGCTCCATTAAATATTGTATTGCTTCTAATTCAAACACTTATTCACCTCTGTTCCTCATGCCCAATCCATCTCAATTGGTTCCCTTATTTAATACTCAATTATATCTACCTCTAGCTTATTATGAATGTACTCATTTCTCATCCTCTCTCTTAAATTATAGCCACCCAACATTCTCATTTTGGCTATGCTTTATTTTTGCGACAAAGTTTCCTACTGCCCAACATTCTGATGCATAATGCATGAAAAAAAAAATCGTATTTGATTTCACACATAACACCTCTCCTGTAGCATTCCACCACATCGTGACATGTTACATTTTCTATGGCAACTTTACTGCAAGTCTAGAACCCAGATGCCAGGAAATTTTTGTTGCAAAGAAGTCTATACGATCAAATGCTATGGGCCAGTTTTCAAGATCCACAATTTAGTTTTATTCCTACAACTGCTCCTCTAACTTTAAGTGGGTAATGAAATAATTTGATATAGTTCTTAGAAATCTTATCCGATAGTGCATGCATCCCATAGTTTTGGGATCTGCTATATGAGTGCTTTCTTTCCATGTAGCTATCTTAAGGCACTTCCTCTTCCATGGCAACACCACAAATAATATCTGACGAGTGATGGGAACAAATAAGCTAATTTTGTACAATAACTACATAACATCAGCAGAAATTCAGATACCTGAGAATCAGTGACCTTGAAAATACGTTTCCAAGGCAAAAGGAATTTTGATGCTTCTCCAAAAACAAGAGTTGAAACATAAATGAGCTTTTGAAAGGCCTGAAAATGGAGTCACAGTTAACCTTACTGTACAAGGTTGTAAGAGGAAGAAAATATTCACATATTAGAAGCAAAAGACACTTACCCGACGCTGCTCTACATCACCCTCACGATCTCCAGTCTCCAGCCTTTGCCTAAAAATACGCCTCCCCATCTTAGGGAAACAAAAATGAAAACAAAAAGTTTGAGAGAAACAAAGAAATTTAGGAGTCAGAGCAGACAAAACACATGTCAAATTCCAGGGGACATCTGATAATGATAGTTGATAGGCCAAAAGGTCCATCGTGCAATCATACCTCCATGTGAACTGAAGCAGCATCTGGGTCATCAATTCCAAGAGCTGATTTGAATTTGATGATCATCTCAACCTCATCGCCTCTGAGATTTTCAGCTCCAGGTGGAATCACTGAATCTACAAACCTAAAAGATCAAAAATACAATTCTCAGATCTCATTGCAGGAAGAAATACCAATACCTGGGCTGGGTGGCAATGCCAGGAAAGTTATGGAAGCTAGAAAACAAGTGATGGAATGGTTGTCATATGGGCATAATTTAGCCAATCTTTTTTCCTTCCCCTAGATTTTGCATTGCCCAAACAAATTTATAGATTTTGGGGCCGTATTAAACAACTAAAGCAGAAAGTCAAGGGTTGCTGCAGAGATAAGCATTCAGAAAACATTTCCCTTTTGGCATTAGTTCAAAAAACAGGGATTAATTGGTAATTGAACGAGATAATCCTTGATAAACATGGATGAGAAACAATTTATAAACTCCAAAACAACTTTCTAATGCTAATTACTTTTGGGGCTGTTTAAAAACAAAATATGTAGAATAAATGCCAAGTATCTAAAGGAACATGTCGAACAAAGCTATAGTTGTTGCATGCAGAATATATGGTCGAACTTATTGATTAGACTCACCGACTATAGAGATCACAGAGCTCTGCTCTGAAAGCCTCGTCTTGTTTGCTCACACCATATCTGAAACATTTAATCCATTGTAAAAGCAAACAGTTACAATCACACAAAAAATAAAACTAGCCAGGATTTCCCAAATCAAATATCACATATCCAAAACTCTACAATACGCTAAGCGGCCAAAACAATTTAAATTAATAGGTAAGCATAAATCACCATAGAAAAATACTAATAACAAGCATCATGTACAATTTGTTCCAATGATAGCCTGAGAATCAATAATTACAATTTTCTGAATAGTTGCGTGCAGACTTCCCCTGCGTTTACTAAATAATTTTTTTCCACAGCCCAATCTTGATAAAGGGAATACAAAGGTATAATTAACTTAACAGTACCTAATTAGAGAGAGCAGCTCAACATCAATCTTTTCTTATCAGTCACTGCAAATTTGATTTATTAAAAATTAACAATAAAATCACTGAATAGCCTAAATGTCTTGTATTCTCCCAAAAACGGCTTTAGATCTTCAATAAGCACAAGTCTGTGCACCCTATTTCAATACCGTGCCATAGTTTACGAAAACTGGAACCATAAGGTAAATAAAATAAATCCTTATTTTAAAAAGAAAAACTACAAAGACAATCAGAATGGTAATAAGTGCTCTGCATTAAACTGATTCTTGTCTCATGTATTAACACTCATTGGAGATTAGGGCATGTTTGGCTTTGTAGTTAAGTTTTGTTAACTGCAAGTTTCTGTAGCTAAGTTAACCTTGAGCCTTTGGCTGTTACTCGCAGTTAGCTGTAAATACGTAACTCCAAATATTAGGTTTAATTGCCGTTTAGAAAAATTCTAGTCATATTGGATATTTATTGATTCTAAAAGGTGAAAAAAATTAAAAAAAAAAAATAGACCTTAAAATAACTCCATTTTGTATCCAAGCAAAACTGAAATTATAGTGTAACTAGATTTTATAAAACTCCAGTTGAAGATTTGTAAGCTACAATTTGCAGAGCTATAACTACAACTTAGGCACCTATATAATATTAACAAATCCATTCTCATTCAAATAAAACCAATGCTTCCAATTTCCCCCACAACTTATATTCCTTAAAACCCAAAGTCCAACGGTCAACAGAGAAAATGAGAAAGATACAATGACACATTCTAAGACAAAATAAAACGTTGAAATGATAGCAAATTCAAACTCGCTACCTTTGCTATTTATCCCATCAAATAAGCAAGTACTAAATAAACCGATACCTCTGATAAGCTCCTCAAAACCAAGTCTTGCATTACCAAATCACACTATCCACTAATATAAACCCTTAAAAATCCAATATTTCCCACAATTCCAAACCCTTAAAACCTAAACCCCAGTTTCACCAAAGCAACGTAATTTTCGATCAAAATAAATAAAGAGAAAAAGAATGGCAGCAGAAAACTCAAAACCAACTAACTTTTTCGCAATCCCATCCACATCCTCCTTCCTCAGCTCCGTGGGATCGTCGGACCCAGCGACAAGATTGTGCAGGCTGGCCGCCGCCACCTCCGGCACACTCGAATTCAGCGCAAAGGCCACCGCCCCGCCGGCCGCCCCAATCACCGCGGCCCCTCCAATCCCCGCGGTCCGGCTGCCCCCGAACCTGGACCCAAGACCGAACCCGGCGGCGGCAGCGGCGGCTGCGAGGATGACGGAGCTGGCAACTCTGGCGGGCGGAGGCAAGGACCCGAAGGCGGATTTGGGGCCGGAGACCTCCTTTTTGGGGAGGAAAATCGAAGGGTCGACCTTGAGAGAGGGAGGTACCGCTGATGACGACGAGGAGTTGCGAGGGAGAGAGATGCGGATGCGGTGAGAGCGAGAGAGGGAGGGGGGTTTGAGTTGGCGGTGGGGTCTGAGGCGGAGGGGGTTGGGGCGAAAAGGGGAGAAGAGGAGGGGGTGGGGGGTAGAAGAGGAAGGAGGAGTGGTGAGAATAGTGAGATGATTCATTTTTTCAGCCGCCTCTCCACCGCCGCCACCGCCGCCGCTTCTTGAGCTTCTCCGCCGGCGCAAGGGGGGCGAGAGAGAGAGAGAGCAGGAGATAAGAGAGCGGAACAAAATATAATGATAATGATAGTATTAATAAAATAATAAACTAATATAATATAATATACTAGTAGACCACTGAGGTGGTGGACACTGACTTCAATAGAAACAGATGCTACACAGGAGAGGGCTAGAGATTTACCGGACAGTGAAAAAGAAAAAATGTTCCTAATAAGTCTCCTTAGCTTACAATATAAAAATGTGGCTTAAAATTCCAATATCTCGATTTTTTTTCACAATCTAACTATACATTATGATTTTCATGTTCAAATATGCACATATATAAAAATCACGTGATTTGAAGTTTGTTTAATTTATTTTCTTTGGGTGCAAACATTAACGGTTTTTTAACAATAGAACAAAATAGAACTATTAGAACAATGAGTAAACGAGCTTCCCACAGACGCAGTTTTCACAAAAATTTAAGTTTATAGATTTTAACCCCAACAACTCATCCTTTGAGAGCATAACCTTTATTTTCTTCTCGCTCATATGCCCAAGTCTCTGATGTCACACTCCGTCATCCAACTCTGATGAAGCAACTGAAATTGATGCTTCAGAACCAGACATCATGTAGAGAGTACCTTCTTTCTTCCTGTGTGCCATAACCATGGCATCCTTCGTGATCTTGCATACATCGCGAAGGTGATCTTCATCCCTCCGTCCGCAAGCTGACTAACAGAGATCAAATTTATCTTCAACTTCGGTACATGTCTAATGTTTCCTCAATTTCAGTGTCGAGCCATTAAAGAGGCTCACCATCACTTCGCCTTCCCGACAATGTCACATAGTTCACATCTCTCAGATACACCTTTTCAAGTTTACCTTTCACATAGTTTTGAAAGATGTCGTGTTGGGAAGTGGCTTGGAAAGAGGCTTCCGAATCAACAACCGATGATTCATTGGAACCAGCTGATCAGTTACTAATATTGTATTATTCATTTTTACATTTTCACATTTATTTCGTAATAAATCCTGCTATTTAATTATATTTTTGTTTAATGGTGTGCATGCCTTTACTAATAGATATGGGAAGAAAAGAGCCCAAAGGTCCAATTAAATTCAGATTTAAATGGTTTAATTCAAAATTAAGAAATGGAATAGATATTCAGAAGATTCAGTGGGATAAAGACCAATCCTAATTGAAGATCAAAGCATATCAGAGGACAACAGTCCACGCGCTCCAGGATCTGGCCCTACAACCAGATCTCTAGCCGCGTTTTTGCGGATCCGCGGCTCTGGCAGTATTTCACGGCTCTGTTGGATCAGTTGGAGGAGTGTTTGCTCCCTCTATCTTCTTACTCTTCCCACTTATCCATTTCAGCTATAAATATTGCACATCTCAGAGCAGAAAGGAAGTACACTAGAGAGCTTAGGCTAGGGTCTTACTTTTAGTTTAACTTAGGATTTTTCTTTTTATGCTTACGTAATTTTCTGTTTATTTGTAAATTTAGGTTAAAGAGAGATTCATGAGAGAAAGAGAGGAAGAATTGTATTGAGAGTGACACTGATATAATCTTACTCATTTCTTTTTCGTTTTTTCAATTTAATCAGAGTTTACTTTTGTGTTTTTTCCTTCTTGTTTTTACTTCACTTTTTGGTATCAATTGCAATCCAAGTGAGTCACATAGCATCGGAATAGTCTTCCCTTTGCGAGTGCCACCAATAGCTCATAAGAATGGGTTCTTAGTCTCAATCTGTATCATTTCATACTTATTTCATTTTGACGATATAATATGGATGGGACTCGAATCAACTTTTCTCGGTTATACGCTGATTGCCTCCAACTCAAGGTAAACTGTCACCAACGATCCAAAGTACAACAATTATCTAAAGAGATAAGTAAACTTTTACTTTCTTTCTTTTAATTTCTTAGTTTAAAAACGACTTTAAAAACAAACACTTCCTTCTTATTTCTTTTGATTTTTTTCCTTTTCTAACTTAACTCAGTTTCATTTTTCTTTTTCTTTTCAAAACTAAAAAGAAACTCTTAACCGGTTTTATTACCTTAAAAGATTACTGAAATGCTTGCATCGCATCCCTCTTTTTGGATCACAACCCATATGGCCACTTGCTATAGTGGTAGTATTGAGGAATCTTAGCATATCTTAATCTTAATTTTTAAACTTTTTTCTATGTAGGTTTCACCTCGATCAAATTTTGGTATCGTTGTAGGGGAGAGACGATAATTCTTTTTAGTTTACTTAACGGTTGAAATTTCTTCTTTGTTTTTGTCTGTAGGGGTTGCTTTCAAGACACCAAGAGCTGCAGAATACATATAAGTAGTTTTGGGCCTCTGCTCTAAAAAGTAGAGTCCAAAAGCTCTCAATCTTGTCGCGCAAACACGGCAAATCCGCAGCAAGTTGAGTGGACTGCTGACCCTATTTTCTTGCAAGGTGATTGCAATTCAGTGTTCTAACTTTTGCAATTTTCAATTTCTCTGTCTAACATATTCTGCACACTATTCTAACTCAACAGTAACATGTTTGTTGATAATGCTAAAAAATGGTTTAGACTTTATATTTAGGACATTCGTCTAATTTCGTTTACTTTTACATTACTGTTGAAGAGTGTTGGAGCAAAGGTACGTGTGCATAGCATGTAGAATATGAACATTTTTAGTAATTTATATTACTTAATTGTTGCTTTCTGCTATATTTGTACACTTGCACTAAAACGACTAAGGTCTGAACCGATAAACAAGATAAGGTGGGGGAGTCATTACCCTTCCTTAGTCCAAAAATCATCTCCAAACTCACTAATCAGCTTAACTAAAAACTGAGTAGACATTGGCCCTAGAGACATCTCGGAGTCAATAGGAGATTGATTTCGGGAGGAAGTTGTTAGAGTTTGACTCTAGTCAAATCGGTGTTTAAGGTTGGGGGTTGTGAGGCAAGATTCTCAAAAACTAGTGATTTGGCGTAATTAAGGCTCGTTTCTCTGCACGGATATCTCCCACTGTATTCTTCCCTTACCTGGTCGATTAACTGTGGTCAGACTACTGCAATATACCTCTTCTGGACAGTCAATCAGTTAGGAGTAGTTTGGTCTAAGGTCTACTCTAACATATGCTAGATTTTTCTTTCTTTTTTGTTTATTTGTTTGTTTTTCTTTGTTTTTTTTATCATTTTATGTGAATGGATTATAACCACAATTTTTTCAACTTTAATAATAATCCATATTTCACCTCGACCTCTTTTGACTCGGATGTCACGAACCCCGCATTGCATAACTTTAACCAATCAAATATGTCGGATTGGTTTTATCTGACTCAACATGCTCTCCAATCCCAGTATTATGCGGAAGATTGAAACAACCATCTCAACTCTTCGTTGAGTCAGTGGGGATACAACTCCCCTGAGTCATATGATCAATCACCTCTTCAACATTCAGCTTCATATATTCCACTTCAAGATCAACCGATAGAGGAAAAATCCGATTTAGAAAAGAGTATAGAAGTCTTGCATGAGTCCGAGCGACAATTTCAAAATATGATGGACTCACAATTCTCACAAATCTTCCAATTCAAGATCTTTACTCCATTTTTGAAGTCCCATCACAACAAGAAGAGCCTATTGACTTAGAAAAGAGTATGAAACTCTTGATTCAGATTCAAAATGATTTCATCAATAGGTTGAGTTAGATCAGTCATGCAAAACAATGATTGATAGGAATGAGAAAACTCTACCTAACACATTGTCGACCATTCCTGATTTTCCTAGCCATATTAACAAGACCCAAGAATCATAGTGTCTTGGAAACTTCAACCAAACTTCAATTTTATCACAACACTTTGAACTTGATCTATTCAAAATCATTAATAAATTGGCAAATATTCAATTTAAGAAATTTGAACTTGAAAGTGAATATGATTTAGTTTCAAATTTTGAATCTATGTTGACTCCAATATCTTTATCCAATTTGGATCGAATTTCCGAGCCGACATTGATTCCTGTACCGATAGGTTTTGAAACTGAACAACTTATTTTGGATAGTTACGTTCCATTGATGGAAAATGAATGTGAAATTCAACTCTTTGATTTAGACCAAACTTTTAAATTAAATCTGACTCTCAAACCTAAACTTGATTTAACTCACATTCCCGAATCAGTATGAAAAGTCACCTAGAGGGGGGTGAATAGGTGACGATGCTAATCTAGTGAACTTAATGCGGAATTTAAAACTAATTGCAATTACAACAATGATGCACACACACAAGCAAGTATAAGATATAGCAATTAGCACAATACACAAAGTAAAGAGAGAGATAGAGAGAGAGTCAATGGATCAAGCGCAAACAACAAGATATGTTCCGAGGTACGAGCACCCAGCTCTACATCCCCGCCTTCGACACACGAAGGATTTCCAATCCACTAGCTTGTCCACAAAGGACTCCCACAAAGGGAACCTCCACCGAGGATTTTGGGCAATCACAATACAAGGAGTACCCAACTCCTCTCCTTACAAACACAACCTCCTCTTGAGGCAAACTCCAAGCCAACTACAACCTCCTCCTTGAGGCAAACACAACCCAATACAAAGTTCACCTCACAAACTTGAGGGAAACAACCCAATAACCAAACTTCCTCAACACAATGAGGGAAAAGGCACAAAGCCAAGCTAAAGATAGGGTTTACAACTTAGTGGTTTCAAACAACAACCACAAAACAATCTCTTTTTCCCACACAAAATCCTATAGAAAAGATAGTAGATTTTAGCTCAAGTGTGGAGAAAACCAAGGGATTTGAAACCAGCAACTCAAAGAAAATTTTTGGGAAATAAATGAAACCAAGATAGAGAAGTTCAATTCAAAAGCTTTTCCCAAAACCCTTTTCTTCGATTTTTCAAACCCTAATGAAAACACCAAAAAGATTGTTCAAATCAAGCTTAAAAACTTCTTTTTATTGCTGTAAAAACACCAGAGAGTATGTAAAAATTCGCACAAAAATTCTTAGAGAAAAACTCTTACAAATGGGGTATTTATAGGCTAATCCAGAATTGTAATTTTTGCCAGAATTACCCTGACGGTCGACCGCCCGGTCGACCGCCCAACGGTCAATTTTTGACCCGTTGACGCTAGCGGTCGACCACCCGGTCGACCCAAACAAACAGAGAGCAAACCTGCTCTCAGTCGGTCGACCGGCACGGTCGACCGGCTATAGGTGTAGCCAGCGTGCACGTTTCTGTGCACGTCGGTCGACCCATACGGTCGACCGTCTACAAGTGTGGTCGACCGTATCGGTCAACCGATCAGCCTGGCAGACACCAAAACAGGTCAGAAATCTGGGAAAATAAATATCCAATAAATTCTTATAAATTACTAAAAATCCCCAAAATAGTTTTGTCAAATTGCATTGATATATAAACATGTGATAAAAGTTTTGACTCAAATATCAAGCAATTAAAACTATTTTTATGTCTTTTCATTTTTACTAAAAACCAAACCTTGTATTTTCTAAAACTTGGATTCTTGAATAGAAAATACATTTTGTCCAAAACTCTTCCAAGTACAAAAACATGATATTAAACAACATTAAGGCATGATGCATATGGATAGAAATCCAATATACATGAAACAAATATATATCATAGTTTTTGTCATTAATTCAAAAATATGTTTTGTCATAAATACCAAAACATAAAACTCATGAAGTAGACTATCAAACTAAGCTTGTTTAAGCAATAGAAGCATGCATGTATATAGAACAAATCATATATACACTAAACCATGTAAACTTGTTTTGATATAAAATCTATTCATGAAAACCAAGATCGGTTAAACCTAAAACCGAAAAAACCGAAAACCAATATTCAAAACATGTAACGTGTGTGTTGTGAACTTGAGCTTATCATACTATTCTAATCTTTACAATTAGGATCTAAACCCAAAACTAAACTATGGTACCGATGTCTTCTTGTAGAGCGCAATCTCCAAGCCGACTCGATCCAAAACTCTTTGATCCACGGAGCAAGTGCTATATATGATCTTTGACGCTTGGGCTCTTGAATCAACATGTGGGTAGCTTCCAAATCATCTTGTTGAAGCTAATCACCTACTAATAACTTGATTAAAGATCTGAAACTAAAATCACAAGATTATTAGTACACATAACTACATGAGTTAATCATCATCAAAACTAGAGTGGAAGGCCTTTGGGCCAACAATCTCCCCTTTTTGATGATGACAAAACTCATGGAGTTATATATGCATGGATTAAAGTAAAGCTTCAAAGAAGCTCCCCCTTAACTCATGCATAACAATAAAACATATAAGATATGCAATGAATGTTCTTAAACACATATAAACATGTTCTGGATACCAATTAAAATAAAACATATACAATGAAACATGCTCTTGATACCAATAAAACAATAATATTGAAACCAACATATTATTACTAATGAAAACCAACTAAAACATATGCATAAATCAACCATGCATATAAACTACAAATTCTTCTCCCCCTTTTTGTCAATCATCAACAAAGGGGTAAAAACAAACAAAATGAAAGCAAATACTTCTCCCCCTAAATCTTCAAAACAAAGAAGCAATAAATTATTCCAAGGGGTAATACCAAAGTCAATATGATATCAATTGAAAATAACAAATTTTGAGAAATGCCAAATCCTATTTGAAATAAAACAAGGCATTGAAACAAAATAACATTTTATATCAAAATGAAAACATGTAATGTAAACTTGATACCAATAGATAATAAAAAATTGATACCAAATTTAAGGAAACAAATAGCATCTTGATACCAAAAGAAGATATTTTTCATTATAAGCATATGATACCAATTACTTTAATATCATAAAGTTAGGGAGTGGGAAACAAAAAACAATGGTAAACAAATACCAATTGAAATATAAAATACGAGTTTTCTCCCCCTTTATGAAATACCAAAAGAAAATATGCATAAACTTGAAATAAGATACCAATTGAAAATTAAATCAATTGAAACATGATATTCATTAAAAATTCAAGCTTAGCAATCTTAAAATTATGATAAAGCTTGTATATGGATACAATTGAAAAACTCAAGCTTAACATAACCAAAATTTATGCTTCAAGATATAGGGATATAATAAGCACAAATAATCATCTATATATGTATGTAAGAAATAGATACCAATTGAAATTGATACTATATGAAGTGTAAGCATACATATATAAAACAAAACATATATGAGTATACAAAAGGATGTCAAGATAGATACCAATTGAAAAAATTCAATGATACCAATTGAAACAACAATAAGATCAAGTGTATGACTCATATCAACTATACCTCCCAATCATGGTTCAAGATTTAGATGATTTTTCAAGATAAAACATACTTGAACATGGTCTCCCATCCAACCGCCCATTAGATGGTAGGGGTTTTCAAAAATAGATTTGAAAATGTAATTTTGTATGAAAATCACTACCATAGTGAAGAATACCGTAACTAGTTAAATGAAAAATCTTTTAAACTAGTACGAAATCCTTCAAGTAAGGAATAAAACAAAATTGTTTTTCATGAAACATGAAGTCCACATGGTATCAAACACTCAAGTCAATTAAGCATAAATATAACTCATGAAAACAAAACACATGAGTAAATAAGAAATGTGAGTGTACTAATAAAGTGTGAATATCATAATCATGAAAATTTTTCATTAAGCTCAATTATTCCTTAATCATGAAAAACACGAAATTCATCAAAACTTATTTAACTTTCATGGCATATGTATGTCTAATACAAACTAAAGTATACATACATATCCAAAACACAACGAGTTCACAAAGTGTATATGCATGAAGGCACGTGGCTCAAAAGGATAAACATGTATATCTAATAGTTTGGACAAGATAGATATATACATGAAGTTAAATAATTAAACACAAAAATAAGAAAAGCTAAATCTTCACCAAAACACATTTCATTTCAAGGTATATGTATGAATTGTCAACACAATAAGTATACATACATATCCCTAAACACAATTGAGTCCATATATAGATTTGCATGAAAGGCAAATGACTCAAGGGGTATACATGTATATCTTAAAGTTTGGCAATACAACCATATACATGAAGTGAAAAACTCATAAAACAAATCCAAAATGGGAATACAAGTTTAAAATGTATGAATCATCAAAACTAGACTATACTATCACATCTAATGGGTTCAAATAAGCAATCAAGTCCAAACATATATAAATTTATTTGTGGCCCACTATATGTACAAGTATAAATCTTCTAGTTTTAATGAAAACTAACATCTAAACAGGTAATCAAATCATTAAGCATGAAACGAATACAAATCAATCATGAAAAACATAAAAATGATCATGAAGAACATCCACATGCTAATAGAATCAAGAAATACATGATAGCCTATAACATCAAAACATGTGGCTAAATTAGAAATCATACAACACAAGTTATTTATCAAAACATGAATCATTAAAAAAAATCATAGTCAACCATATGATTTGCATGACAAAGACATGTGCATTAAACCTATGATAAACATGATAGCTAAAACATAAAGAGAACACAAAATATGGGTCCATACTAAACATGGGTGTCTCAATAACTAATCATGTAAAGCATAAGTCTAATAAACATGGCAAAATCATACTAATCATGAAATAATGAAACATGATTCAATAAGAACAAAAATCATAAACATCCAAATGGTCATAATGCATATGCATGTGCATTAGATCTAGGGCATACATGTTAGTTTAAACAATGTGAGAACACTAAAATAGATCCATATAAGACATGGGTGCTCAAGTAAC
Source organism: Agave tequilana (assembly GCA_038442645.1). Classification (NCBI taxonomy): domain Eukaryota; kingdom Viridiplantae; phylum Streptophyta; class Magnoliopsida; order Asparagales; family Asparagaceae; genus Agave; species Agave tequilana. The sequence goes on along the minus strand of JAVJIF010019302.1, from coordinate 8,794 downwards.
TAAACATGTATAACACTATTCTAAAGAGCATGGTATAAGCATAATGAATAATAAACCATGGCATGCTATAAATAGATGAACATTAAAAGCATGCAAATAAAAATGGGAGTTAGAGAATGATACCAAAACCGATGAAGGTGCATCTCTAATTCTCCAAACCATGGTGGTCCTCCCACCTAATCTCCTTGAGAGTGAAGCATCCAAATGGTTCTCCTTTTAGCTTAGAATGCATCCACCTCAAGGCACCAACACTCTCACGTTATGCGAGAGCCTCCACCTACATCGAACATCAAAGAGGTGGATCTTGGTAACCATTTTCTTGTGGGTCCACGGGGGTTAGTATCTCTCCTAACCCAAACAAGATTAGTTGCTAAATTTTCAATATGTAATCTATCATAGCAAAATCTAGCAAGGTGGCCTTTTCGACCACAATGTGTACAAGTGTACACATGAGCATACATGTTATGATTGTGTCCGTGATGAGCATGTGTATGCCGTGATGGGTGTGCATGCATAGTTGGAGCTTGTTTCTTGCGAACCAAGGATTCCAAACGAGTGTGATTTAAAGCACATTGGCTCAAAGTGGAGCCCAAACAATCAACACTTTTCTTCAAATTATTTATATCGTTTTCAATGCTAGAAGATAAAGTGGAGCATGCTATAGGTGTGCAAGAAGTAGAAGCTACACTAGCATGACAAACATGAATATCAATATCATTTTGCAAAGATTTATTTTATTCAAAACCAAATCCAATTCTTTTGTAATTGCATCAATATTATTTTTCAAAGTGAGATTTTCTTTAAAAGTAAAATCCAATTTTGAAGATAAAATCTCATTGTGCTTTACAACATCATCACAATCATTTTTGTTTTTCAAAAATTCATTTTCCTTTAAAGCAAGTTCGAGTTGAGATTTAAGTGAGTCACATTCACTTGCAATCTCTTCCTTCTCTTGCAACATCAATTCAAAATTAGAGCATAAATCTTTTAATTCATTTTTCAAAACAAGATTATCATCTTTCAACAAATCATGTTCTTCTAACAAATTCTCAAGCTTTTGAACAAGTTCCATATTCAAAGTTTGAACTTCAAAACATACATGACAATAGGAACTAGAGCTATCATCTATTTGAGAATCCGATTGTACCTCAAGGGAGTTCTTCCCTTGGACCATGAGGCATTGCTCTTCGGACTTTTCTCTCTTAGATCTCCTCATCTTGTTGATAATCCTTGGAAGCTCGGGAGAAGTCAAGATGCTCCAAACTGCAAAAGCCGAATCATAACGATCAAAAACATGTAATAAATGTTCATTTAGAGATGCTCTAAGTGCCCTAAGTGCTAATGCATTGGCCTTCTTATGCTTGCTACTATTTGGGAGGGATTCTATGGTAATGGCTTGATAAAACTAGATGTCCTAGGTCTTTTAAATGTTTAGTCATATTAGCCTTCCAAGCATCAAGTCTAAAATGATCAAACATAGGAGGGCTAGCCATAAGTGCAAACTAAATGTGTGCAAATGAAAATGCAAATGAAGATTAGCAAACCAAGATCTCACTCCTAGGTGGTTAAACCTAAATATCAGGAAGCGCTAGCTCTGATACCAATTGAAAAGTCACCTAGAGGGGGGGGTGAATAGGTGACGATGCTAATCTAGTGAACTTAATGCGGAATTTAAAACTAATTGCAATTACAACAATGATGCACACACACAAGCAAGTATAAGATATAGCAATTAGCACAATACACAAAGTAAAGAGAGAGATAGAGAGAGTCAATGGATCAAGCGCAAACAACAAGATATGTTCCGAGGTTCGAGCACCCAGCTCTACATCCCGCCTTCGACACACGAAGGATTTCCAATCCACTAGCTTGTCCACAAAGGACTCCACAAAGGGGAACCTCCACTGAGAATTTGGGGCAATCACAATACAAGGAGTACCCCAACTCCTCTCCTTACAAACACAACCTCCTCTTGAGGCAAACTCCAAGCCAACTACAACCTCCTCCTTGAGGCAAACACAACCCAATACAAAGTTCACCTCACAAACTTGAGGGAAACAACAATAACCAAACTTCCTCAACACAATGAGGGAAAAGGCACAAAGCCTAAGCTAAAGATAGGGTTTACAACTTAGTGGTTTCAAACAACAACCACAAAACAATCTCTTTTTCCCACACAAAATCCTATAGAAAAGATAGTAGATTTTAGCTCAAGTGTGGAGAAAACCAAGGGATTTGAAACCAGCAACTCAAAGAAAATTTTTGGGAAATAAATGAAACAAAGATAGAGAAGTTCAATTCAAAAGCTTTCCCAAAACCCTTTCTTCGATTTTTCAAACCCTAATGAAAACACCAAAAAGATTGTTCAAATCAAGCTTAAAAACTTCTTTTTATTGCTGTAAAAACACCAGAGAGTATGTAAAAATTCGCACAAAAATTCTTAGAGAAAAACTCTTGCAAAAGGGTATTTATAGGCTAATCCAGAATTGTAATTTTGCCAGAATTACCCTGACGGTCGACGCCCGGTCGACCGCCAACGGTCAATTTTTGACCCGTTGGGCTAGCGGTCGACCGCCCGGTCGACCCAAACAAACAGAGAGCAAACCTGCTCTCAGTCGGTCGACCGGCACGGTCGACCGGCTATAGGTGTAGCCAGCGTGCACGTTTCTGTGCACGTCGGTCGACCCATACGGTCGACCGTCTACAGGTGCGGTCGACCGTACCGGTCAACCGATCAGCCTGGCAGACACCAAAACAGGTCAGAAATCTGGGGAAATAAATATCCAATAAATTCTTATAAATTACTAAAAAATCCCCAAAAATAGTTTTGTCAAATTGCATTGATATATAAACATGTGATAAAAGTTTTGACTCAAATATCAAGCAATTAAAACTATTTTTATGTCTTTTCATTTTTACCAAAAACCAAACCTTGTATTTTCTAAAACTTGGATTCTTGAATAGAAAATACATTTTGTCCAAAACTCTTCCAAGTACAAAAACATGATATTAAACAACATTAAGGCATGATGCATATGGATAGAAATCCAATATACATGAACAAATATATATCATAGTTTTTGTCATTAATTCAAAAATATGTTTTGTCATAAATACTAAAACATAAAACTCATGAAGTAGACTATCAAACTAAGCTTGTTTAAGCAATAGAAGCATGCATGTATATAGAACAAATCATATATACACTAAACCATGTAAACTTGTTTTGATATAAAATCTATTCATGAAAACCAAGATCGGTTAAACCTAAAACCGAAAAAACCGAAAACCAATATTCAAAACATGTAACGTGTGTGTTGTGAACTTGAGCTTATCATACTATTCTAATCTTTACAATTAGGATCTAAACCCAAAACTAAACTATGGTACCGATGTCTTCTTGTAGAGCGCAATCTCTAAGCCGACTCGATCCAAAACTCTTTGATCCACGGAGCAAGTGCTATATATGATCTTTGACGCTTGGGCTCTTGAATCAACATGTGGGTAGCTTCCAAATCATCTTGTTGAAGCTAATCACCTACTAATAACTTGATTAAAGATCTGAAACTAAAATCACAAGATTATTAGTACACATAACTACATGAGTTAATCATCATCAAAAACTAGAGTGGAAGGCCTTTGGGCCAACACAGTATTGGTTCCTGTTCCTTTCACTTTTGATCCGAATCACTCATTTCATTGAATCACATTCCATTGTTGGACCAAGGTGTAAACCATTATGACTCCGAGATGATATTCCAAGATTGGTCATATAACTAAGATAACTTCTTATGTTACCATCTTGCATGATCCTAATCAAATTTGGGATAATAAGAATGTAAATAGAAAAGAGGTCAAAGGTCGGTTCTACTAACCACCACGTTATTTAGATTGGGCTGCAACACTTGCCCAATCCGACCACCACCTAGAGGTAATATTTTTTCTTCCCTTTCTTCTTTTTCATACATGCATTCATTCATACATTTAGAACAATTCATGAGATAGGTAAGAGGGTGTTTACTAACATATATTTTTATTAAAATTTTAAAATATACATATTCTTATTTTAAAATCTTTTTAAAAAAGAAAACAATATTTTGACCTATTTTTTGTAAGAACTTAAGTTAATTTTAAGGAATATGAGAATCATAATTAGAATTTTTATACATGATCAAAATAAGATTATTGTTTGATTTTTAGGGTTAGAAAGAAAATTGAAAAAGTAATTTAGTCTTGTTTTTACCTTGATGAAATATGCATATTTTATACACTTACACACTTAGGGTTCAAAAATAAAGATTCTTATACCTTAGTATATATATTAAAAATTCTCTAATTAAGCTGGGTAATGGTGCCTCATAAAGCATAAGTACTCACGCCTAAAAGTGATCCATATTACAAATAAAATCTTTAGTTTTGTGACCTTATTTGCTCGAGTCCTTAAGTCTTAGGGTATTTTCTCACCTGGTGCCCTAAGACCATCCGTTTCGAGAGTCACTGACTAAAAAGCTCGTTACATGGGCAAATTAGAAGCCTAATAGAGAACTAAGCGATATTACCGCCATAAAATGTAAATGAGACATAAGAATTAGAGTTGAAGAATTCTTAGTCAAAATATTCACGATCACAAAGGTGCATATGATTTAGGGTAAAATAATAGACTAGATGAGAAATACAATTTTTAATCCTTACTTTGAATGATAACAAGTTTTGAATAGAGACTAAATTAGGAATGAATAGTTTGGTGAGTTTAAGACTTATGTGTTAATTGATTTTTGCAAGAATACTTCAAATATTTTCTCTTTAAAAATGCATTTTCTAAAATACTAACACTTTGTTGTTCTTTCTTTTATGAATTTTGTGGGTGTAATTCACTGAAAATTCTCAAGAGACTATAATTCCTCCTCTAGGAGTAACTTAAAGGTTTAAAGGTTTGCTGCACATGCTTAACCTGCGAAAGTGGCTAACATTTAGGGCGTGTTTGTTTCGCCGCAAAACGCCGCAAAACGCAAGTCGTAAAACTTCTTTTCCATTTTCCGTTGTTTGTTTCGCTGAAAAACAAGTTGCAAAATGCAACTCTTCTTTTCCCACTTGCAGTTGCTACAGTTAAATTGTGGTCATGTAAATCTTACTTTTACACTCATATTTTCTCACTTGCAGTTGCTACAGTTAATTTTGTGGTCATGTAACTCTGACTTGTAGTTCACTTACAGTTCAAAACAGTTAATTGATAATCAATATATAATTTAATATTATTAAATATTTAATATTTTAAATAGTGTTCAATTTCTTATTTAATTATTTTATATTTTTAATCTTTAATTTTTTTATTGTTTTAATATTGTTTTAATATTTAATATTTTACTATTTTAATTTAATATTTTTATTTAATATTTTATTTAATACTTTATTATTTTATTAATACTTATTCCATTTTTTATTATTTTATTTAGAGTTAATATTTTATTATATAACAATATTATACTTTACTATATATTTAATTATTTATTTTTTAATATAAAAATTACTTTATTAATATCATAATATATTTTATTATTATATTAATATTTTATTATGTTAATATTGTAATAATAATTCAGTATAATAATACTATAATGATAATTTATTATTAAATTATAATTATATTTTACTTTGTTAATTTTATATTTCTATAATATTATAATAAAATTTATATTATAATAATTTTCAAGTATTTTTAATATTATAATATTATAACTATATTTATTATTTTTGTAAGATTTTTTAATATTTATATTTTATTAGTATTCTTAAATTTTATTAATGTTCTTTAGATTTCTTAAAATTTTATTTTATTTATTTAGTTAATATTTTAGTAATATTTTACTATTTATACTAATATTTTATTAATATTATTGTTATAAATAAAATATTAAGAATATTAATTTTTTATCTCAAATTTATTAATACAATTTAATTTACAATAGTATATTAATTTAATACTATTTATAATATTTAAATCACTGCTACAGTTAATTTTGTGGTCAACTTTTTCACTTACAATTTTACATTACCAACCAAACACCGTAAAACACAATATACTTTACCATTTACACTTTCACTTTATCAACCAAACACCGTAAAACACAATATACTTTTTCATTTACATTTCACTTATCAACCAAACACCGTAAAACACAATATATTTTCTCTACTACAGTTCACTTTTTCCATTCTCATTTTACGACTTACGACTTGCGACGTTTTGCAACGAAACAAACAGGCCCTTAGTTTTCTCATTTTGCTCGAGGACAAGCAAAAGATAGGGTAGGATGTGATCAGTCACTAATATTGCATTATTTATTGTTACACTTTCATATTTATTTTTTAATACCTTTCTTTTTAATCATCTTTTTGTTTAATGGTGTGCAGGCCTTTACTAATGGAGATGCAAAAGAAAGGAGCCCAAAAGTCTAATTAAATTTGGATTTAAATGGGTTTAATTCTAAATTAAGGATTAAGACAGATATTTAGAAGATTCAGAGGGATATGAGTCATCCTAACTGAAGATCAAAGCGTATCAGAGAATAACGGTCCACGCGCCCTAGGATCTGGCCCTAGAGCCAGATCTCTGGCCATGTTTCACGGATCCGCAACTCTAATCGCAGTTCTGCGACCCTGTTGGATCAGTTGGGGGAGTGCTTGCTCCCTCCATCTTCTTACTCTTCCCCCCATCCATTTCAATTATAAATACTCACATCTCAAAACAGAAAGGTCATACACTGGAGAGAGAGAGCTTAGGCTAGGGCTTACTTTAACTTAGGATTTTTCTTTTTTATGTTATGTAATTTTCTTTTATTTGTAAACTTAGGTTAGAGAGAGATTCCTAAGAGAAAGAGAGAAAGAATTGTATTAAAAAGTGTGACCGATGTAATCTTACTCTTTTCTTGTATCTTTTTCTATTTAATCGGAGTTTACTTTCTGTGTTCTTTTTCTTCTTGTTTTTACTTCACTTTTTGGTATCGATTACAATCCAAGTGAGCCAAGTAGCATCAAAATAGCCTTGCATTTGCGAGTGTCACTGATAGCTCATGATTATGGGTTCTTAGTTTCAATCTGTATCATTTCGTGCTTACTTCATTTGATGATGTAATATGGCTGAGACTCGATTCAACTTTATGGGCTATGCGCTGATCGCGTCCAACTCAAGATAAAACTATCGCCAACGATCCAAGGTACAATAATCATCCAAAGAGGTAAGTAAACTTTTACTTTCTTTCTTTCTTTTAATTTCTTAGTTTAAAAATGACTTTAAAAACCAACACTTTCTTCTTCTTATTTCTTTTGATTTTCCTTTTCTCACTTAACTCAGTTTCATTTTCCTTTTCTTTTCAAAACAAAAAATGAAACTCTTAACTAGTTTTAATAACTTAAAAGAATACTGAAACACTGACATCACATTCCCTCCTTGTGGATCATGACCGCATAGTCACTTGCTATAACAGTAGTATTCAGGAATCTTAGCACATCTCAGTCTTAATTTCTAAATTTGTTTTTCTCTGCAAGTTCCACCTCGATCACTATCCAATGAGAGAATCAAAGCATCAGATCTGTCACTCTCTGTGGCATACACATAATCCTTTCTTTTTTTTTTCCTTCTCCGTCCTTCTTCTGCTTGTTGTCCCTTTGAATATGCCTGTTCTCACCATATCGCCAACACACGACACCCCTCGACTTGGAATTTGCTCTCTCTGATTTGGATATGGACTTGCCATACCTTTTCTTTTCTATATTCGTCGACCTTCCTCTCCGATCGACACTCAAGACACTCCCTAGTATCTGAGCCGACTCCAATGACTTTCTGCGCGCCTCTTCGTTAAGAAGACACCCACCACATCATCAAATTTCAAGGTTCTTATCCCACAGGAATTGCTCACTGTCATCACGAGACTATCTTAGGCTTCTAGCAGACTGGACAATGAAACCAGTGCCCTGATTTCGTCATCGGAATTGATCCCATGGATTCCAACTAGCTTGTTAGCGTGTTGAATTCATTGAGATGCTCAGCGATACTTTTGCTCTCTGCCATCTTCAAGTTAAAACAACTTCTTCATCAAGAAAATCTTATTTGAAGCCTAGGGTTTCTCCTACATCTTCAATAACGCCGCCATTAAGTCTCTGGTTGTCTTCTTCTTGAAAGTTGAATGCAACTTTGATGCCAAGGATAATTGGATCGCCCTAGGGCTTTTCAATCTAGGATCTTCCACTCACCGTTGGACATCTCCTTCGACTTTTGGGCTTTTCCACTGAGAGAAGATAAAGATCTTTTTGGTACATATAGTCTTCAATCTGCATCTTCTAGAACACAAAGTTTACGGTTTGAATCTTTCAACCCTAATCTTTCCTTCATCCGCCATTACGAACCTCGCTCTGATGCCCTTTGTTGGTAATGACAATAATGCGGATGTAGAAAAGATGCAAAAAAAGCACAAATCAATCTCAAACACAAGAAATCACGTGGAGAATCCAAATTGGAAAACCACGAAGTTGCACATCAGTTATACTATTATCAGAGAGATTAAAGGGGAGAAGTGAATCCTCATAGCCGCTCTGTACAATGACATTCAATAGATCAAATCCATCACACTTAACTCTAATGATCACGCACCTCCTTTTATAGGATAAACTATAGTTACAAGTTATGAGATTTCTAAACTCCTCTTGATGCGTTTTCTCAAGTTTTGCTGGCAATGAGCTTCTAAATTGAGCTACTTCTAGGCTAGATCGCTTTTGCTTCGTACCTCCGAGGAGTAAC